>JAUCMS010000127.1:1114341-1133950 GCA_032357445.1 Enteromius radiatus | reverse complement strand
GTTTGATTAGGGTTGGAGCTAAACTCTGCAGGACACCGGCCCTCCAGGACCGAATTTGCCTACCCCTGCTGTAAATGCTTCACTCTGTTTCACCGGGTCAAGTGACCTCATCTGTACCTTACACTGTCACCTGAAGCTTTACCAGCGCCACATACCCAGCATGCCACTGGATTAAAGATAAGCACTCCATTGTTAATCGACAAAGATTGTTAACGGCATAAATAGACACCATATCTAACCTATTTATATCCTCCAGTTATCAGTGAAGAAAACATTTATCGAAGACTTAAAGACATAAGACGGGTACACCTAGACTGAGACATAGACAGCATAATGAGTTCCCACTATAAATATATCAGCAAGCCTCACACTATACAATTACATTTCTAATCTATAAATACAAGCGCATCTTATTTATTGATACCATATGTAAAATGATCTTTAAATACTGTTCAAGTGTTGTGAACAAATGATAAGGATGGTTTCATGGAGAAATCCATTTTCTTTTTTTATGCTGCAGGTTCCTTTGCTTCCGTCTCTTGCACCTTTTTATCCCTCCATTCATCACTTCCTTTCCTCATTCCTCATGTCTTTGGTGTGTGGCCCAGAAATTACACTTTAAAACTTCACCTCTTGTAATATAAATAAGAGTGTTTTGGCACAGTGGAAGTGTGGATGTTTGGTGAAGTTCAGGCCTGTTCTGAGGAGGTGACGCTTACACCTCCACATCCGGATCTGAACCCAACCCTTGCTTCTGCAAAGCGTCTTCCCTCTTCATCTTTGGCTTCTCAGTTCGGGTGTGCCACACCAGCACCTGAGCAAGAGCAAAATCATTTCAATAGTAAATAAAGGAAATCATGACCCAAAAAAAGTCATTGTTTACTCACCCTTACGTCATTCCAAAAAAGCTTGGGCAAAATTAAGAATTTAAGTAATGCCTCTCTTTTAGTTAATGAGGTGGAATTTAAATTAATTGGCATAGAATTTGAAATGGAATTTACCGGTTAACAATTTAGAGAAACAGGTCATGGCATTCAAAAAGAAAAAAAAAAATCTAAATATTTTAAGAACATTTTTCATTTATAGTGAAAATGTGAAATGATACCTTTTCAACTAACAGAAATAAGTCTAAAATGACTAATAAAAGCTAATGCTGAAATAAATATAAAATATTTAAAAATGGTAAACTTAATATTAAGCTATAGAATTCAAAATTAACACTGAATATACAAAACAAAAAGCAAAAAGATTTTTTTAGCATGGAAAAGATTTGCTCTCAACATGCACAAAATCTGGTTCATCCTCAAACACTAGGAACAAGTTAACGGAACTACCTTCGTGCACAGGTCCGCTTTGGGTTCAAGGTCATCCATAGTAACCAGGTTCTGAAGGAAGCTGCTTTCCAAGAAGCCCATCTGAGCATCACCATCAAACCGTGCTTGGGAATTGGTCAGGATCAACCTCAGAGACACAGCGAAACCAGCCATGTCGATGGGGAACGGGCGGTTGGGACGCCAGCCAGTGTGGAAACGCACAACCTTCCCATCCTCCACCACGGGCCGCTCAAACTTCATCCCGCCCACCAGACCCACAGGCCACACAGAGACACGGTATGTGTACCGCATCTGAGGGTGACAGAAACAAGAATGTGGATGGAAAATAAAGGTTACACAATGACAAAGAAACACCTTTTGTCTATATGTTCATGAGAAGGATATATATATATATATGCCTAAAATAATTGTGTAAGTAGAAAAAAAATACAAACACAAAAAAATGCATTTAGAAACAGTAGTGTAGTTGATGCTGATTCATTAATAAATTACTTGTGGCAAAAAGCCCTCACCTCTTCAAAAAGCTGCAGGCTGTATGTGTTGTCATCATCAGCAAAGTACACCACAGCCTCCTCGAGGGCAGCCGCTTCCTTTCCTTTAGCAGCGGAGCCCATCTCCCTGAGCCAGTGCAGACCCTCGTTCCTCTGCTCGGCCCCTCGCGGCTTCAGCCAGCTGGGATCTCCCTCTTGCAGCTTCCTGTCTTTGGGGGTCAGCTTGTACAGATGGATGTAGGTCAAGCCAGACGCAGCCAGGAAGTCTGTGACCAGCGGAGTCGGCTCAGGAGCGTCCTCCACCACGATCCAGTGCAGCTGAGGAACATGGAGGAAGGTGTGGGACAAACGAGTCAGCTCCGCTTTCTGCACCAGTCTGGAGAGAGGAAGAAGAGCGAGAAAGAACCAAATTCAATTTCATACAGTTTTTATTCTTATACACAAAACACCTATTAAAAGAAATTTTAGGGATCATACACACAGAATATATTTTTTGTATTAATAAGATGCAGGGCAGTGGAACAGAAAAGTGCAAGGCTTAGACTTTTTTTATTAAAAAATACATATAAATATTTAAAAAATGTGTTTCCTTGTAGTTTAATTCTGGTCACTGACCTCTCAAACACATACTTACAATAAAGCAAAAATGTGTTCTGTGTGAACAGCTCCTAAAAATGCAACTGTAATCAGTATTTGCTGATGATTTTCTATTACGTTTGATTAATAATGGTGTTTGTGTTTTCTGTGTCCTTGTTCTGTTAGTTGCGGTCACCACTGAGCCGAAATATTTTGGAATGTGAAATATAGTATGTTTTATAAATGCAAATCACATTCAGTTTTAATTAAATTTCACACTTCTTGGTTGAAGAGATTTGGGCATGCTAAACTCATTGGGGTGGTTTCCCGGACCAAGATTAAATTAAGACAGGAGTATTAATCTAGAATAGTTAATCATGTTTCAAAAAATGGCTTTCTGAAACACAGATTAAGTACAGATTACTAACACCTTGACTATGGAGTCCTCAACTAAAATGCACTCGATTAATTTAATACCACCTGTGCAAATATAGTTTGCAAACACATTTCGGGAGAAGGGCGCGAAGGCTGCGTTATGATCTCCGCCTCCTTAATCTCTCAATTATCTCATCTGCCTGTCAAATCTCTAAACTGACCCTTTATATAGCCAAATCCCCTTCTCTCCATATTCTCGATCGCAGTATCCCGCCTCCTCCCCCACTCCTCCATCATCCTGGGGTCACTCAGGGCCTCTTCCCTCTCCCGAGTCCTTAGGGCTATTCACCCTAGGGCTCAGCGGCCCTTCTAGCCCTGAGTTTCATCCCCCAGCAGCACGCCAAACAAGCTTCGCTCGATTTGCATACCGACAAGCCCAAACTCGTGAAATCAGGATTAGCTAGATTGAGGTTGCCTATAAAACATGGAATGAACCAAGAAAAGGTTAAAATTGTATGGAACTGAGAAGCAAATCCAAGGAAAACAATAGCCTAGGAAATGAATGGGTTAAGTCACTTCATCTCACTTTATTCTTATGATCTTTTATTATTATTATTATTGTAATCATTAATCACAAAATTGTAACTTTTAAACAAAATCACATTATGAAAATTTTAATAATATCTGTAACACAGATTAAACATCTGGGCCAAGTTTTTCAAAAAATTTAATCTGGATCAAATTGGTCCATATTTGGAATGTTTTGCTATCCAGGATTAACTGATCTATCTTACTTTTATGACAGTTTTTTAAAGGAACATTGGGTTGGATCACTGTGATCCAATTATCAAATTTCAGGATTACCAAATTCTGTTAACCATAGCCTTAAATGGAACCAACAGTGTAGCCTACTGGCTCAGCAAAAAACAACAGGTAGGCAAAATACCAGTGCCCACAAATAGCCATTGTTTATTTTAAAGAGCTATGAACAACAGTGACATTTATTTGACATCCGATAGCTTTGATATTATTTTGTTGTTGTTGTTTACCATATCTCAATATCATTATATGTGACTTGCTTCATATAGGCTTCAAATATGAAGGAATTTATATATCAGTAACCATTAAGTTTATGAAGATTCGCTTAACAAAAATTTATTGGGTTTATTTGGGTCAAAAAAATCACAACTGAATCCACCCTTCTGATGTAGCTCAAATAGATCCCAATCTGAGTTCAAAGTTTTGAATTACCCAAAGGGCAGGTTTGATCCAAATCAAATGTAAGATTGGATTACATGGTCTGATCTTAATTCAGAATCCTTCTTTTACTTTTGAAAACCCCATTTCCAAGATTTGATCCAATCCGTGATCCAAAATCCCACATTTTTTATAACACCAGGGTGTCTAGGAACATAAAATTATGCAGCTAGGAATATAAATATGAGGAGGCAAATTATCTTTGTCATCCATCACAATGAAAAAAAAAGTTAGTAGAAAATAGTTCTGTTGTGCAGCAACCGATTGTTGAGCTTTACAAAATATGAAGTCAAGAAAATAGCACATAAAAACAACAACAACAACAACAACATTAAAGCAAAAACATTGAACATTTCCACCTTTACGGCTTTCAATCAACAGAAAATGTTACAGATCTGCCAAAGGCATAACTGTCATTTCAATCAACCAATCACTTTTATTTATGTAGCGCTTTTAACAATATAGATTGTAGCAAAGCACTGAACATTATCAAATAGGAGGACAGAGTGATGGTAATGTATAATGACCAGATTAAACAATTTACTTATTACATGCAGAGACGTATCTGTAGTCAAAACTACCATCATCACTAGAAATGAGGTGAGACTTTTCAACTTTCACCAACTTTACAGGAGAGCCAAAAGAATGTATATATAGTTTTAATTATTTAATTATTTTTATTTTGATATTTTTTACCATAGTTTAATCTAACTTGGTATAGTGATTTCAGTTGTTTATAATAAAAAAAATTGTACACTCATTGTGTACATGGTGGACAGTGTTTTTCCAGCAGAAACAGCTCATTAAGAGCTTTCATTAGATATATCTCCATTTCTCAAAAATGTCATTTACGCACTTCTGGTTCTCACCCCTTCTTAAATATATTGCAGATTTATTTTCACAGGCTTCTTACATACCGTGCATATGTGGGTGTTATCACATAAATTCTGGGCACATCAGTCTTCTTGGACAGCTCTGTTTTGATGTGTTCCTGCAGCTTCTGCAGCTCTCCTTTCAGCTGAGAGATCTGCTGATCTTTGGACAAGTCATGATCTCTACAGTCACAGCGCTGGCCTGCACACAAGAATCAGTATCGTGCTCAAAAATGGTTGAAAGATACAAGTTAATGATGATGGTGATTCCAGTCTTACCCAGTTGCATCAGCGCATAGATGAGTCCTAGTAGCGACACCATGAAGTACAGGACGAACACAGTCTTTAGCTTCAGCCTCATTCTCATGATGACCTGATGATGCTGAAATCAAATCTGATGGAGGACGAGGAAAGCGGTGATCATGGAGACAACCCATGTGAATGCATTATAACATCCACGACTATCGCTTAGCGAGCAAAAGAAGAGATGGTTTGGAGATTCCCAAATACTCCCAATGCATCCAGTGACAATAAGATCCGGTATCTTGATTGTAGTAGGTTCAAATGCAATATATATGAATTTCCTGTGACAACAGAGTTTAACTAATGTATTTGAATATATTACATGCAAGCATCTGTATAAATTTAAAGCTGAGATAAATAAGTCCTTTCCGGTCGCTTTATTGTGTACATTGCAAATAGCGTTATGCGTCTCTGTGCATACTAGTGTGTGCACTGTGTACAGCCAACCCATTCATCCACTGCGCACTACCAACAACTTCCGCTTTGTGCAACACAATCAATGATCTCCAGTAGCATGGACATAAACCACAGTTCCGCCATCTAACGTTTGCGTCACGTTTTTACCCTTTCACCGTCACTACAAGAACTGATTAAAACACTAGTGAAACAACATGTTCTTTTTTTCTAACCTGTGATGTAATTTAATAAGAAAGTCGTTTAATTAATTCCACATGAGCTTTTCTGCCAGAGGATGGATACATGTACTGTTGCTGTATGTCTATGCTACAGGACAAATTAATTTAAAAACAAAGAATACCTTTTTTTAGCAACAATGCGTTAAACTCTAAAAATATGATATTTAGCTTATGATAAGAAATGTTTTGTGAAAGCAGCATATCAAAATGTTTAACGCTTTAAATATATTACAAGAGAAAACAATTATTCATTTTAATATTTGACATTACGCCTGTTTTACTGTATTTCTGATAAAAAAAAAAAAAAAAAACACATACTTTCCAGAATACATACACACAAATTACCCCATAATTTAGTATTAAAATAATAAGCTTCCTTATGTTTCTGTCCGCACTTTAATGTAAGCTTCAAAAGGACTCGAGCAAAGCAGTCTTTCTTATTAAGGAGGGTAGGGATTTGATTATAAATTTTTATTTAGCTTATGATCTACCAGTCCTTTGTAACTTAACTTTTTTTCCCAAACAGTTAAGAATGGGTTATGCAAGATTCATTTAAAACAAAATGTTAAAACTAAGTCAAACAAGATTCCTTTATTTGTTGCATACAAATCAAACACATAACAAAGCTGGAATGACCTTTCATTTCAGTTCAACAAGAGAGCACAAGACCAGAACACTCATCTCTCAAACTTGTTTTGTATATCATTTTTCCAATGTCTTTGAAGGCAAATAAAATGTACATGGCAAACGGATTATATACAAAGAAGGAAAATGGAAATATACAGTAATGACATGATAAAAGAATGATAAAAAACTAAAATGAAAGTATATTTCTACACTAAGGGTCCACCATAGCTAACATGCCAACCCCTGCATCAAATCAAACAGCAACATAATCCTCATCCACCAAATCCCAAATACAGCTGTTATAAAACATTTTGTTAGAAGTTGAATGACCTGAGACAGTCTAGGTTGAGTGATAACTAATTATAAACAGTACAGATCATCGTATTCCGTTTCTTGAAATGACAAGACAAGAAACATCAGCTTTTAGTTAAAATACAATTACCCTGAAAAGTGGTATAGAGTGAAACCGCTGTAACAACACCTGCATTCGCTCACTATGGTAATAAAACAGCTGATGATTGCTAGACAGTTTCTGGAGGGAGAAAAAAAACAACAAAAACACGCAGGCTCTTTTTGCATCTGGACAAAATGTAAAGACATACGGCTGAGCCTCACCATGCTGATACCTGAGGTGAAAAAGGTTACATTTGGCTCACAGTGGCCTTCACCGCCATTTTGTCGTCATTCAAACCTTTGAGACTGAAAACGCCGCTTACTATGTGAAATGGTAAATGAGCTTTTTAAGTTAAAAACCGAGAGCAAGCATTGAGGGGGTTTCATTGCTGATTATGCGCAGGAGAGGCTGTTTTAAGGGCTTCCTAAGAGGGGGTTGTGGGTGACGGAGCAGGGTGGGGATGAGGAAGCTCTGAAACAACAGAAGGCGGCTCGCTCCTAATGGCAGCAGCCTCCACAGTGACCGCCCCCATGCGCATGTCCCGAGGCCTCGCCGTACTTTGTTCTCCGGCTCAGAATCTCATAGGAGCAGTCTTCTCCACAGCAACCGGACATACTGGGTGACGTTTCGTCAATCTCGAACCTAAAAGGAAGAGGATGGCCGTTGGTGAATTCATATTTTAACACTGAATAAGCAGAGCAGGCACTTGTTGCTATGGCAACTGCCATCATTCAGCGTATATAAATCTGCATTCAGAAGAGGAACAGGAATTTCATACAGTAAGGAAGTGGTGAATGTGTATGAGACTTACTGTAAAGCCTCCCTAAAGAACTGGTAAGCACCGTGGTTGTGTTTAAATACTGTCAGCATGACCTTTTTCATTTGCGTGCTAAGGGAAGATAAAAGAACAAGACAACATTTAAGAGTTTTGGCAAAAATGCTATGCAGGGATGATTTCTTGGAATGCTGGGTTTGATGTGGTACCTGTTGGCGATAAGCTGAAGGATTTGGATGAGAAATTTCCCCAGGCCTTTCCGTCTGACTTTGCTCTCCAACTGAACTTCATAACTGAGGACACATTATTAGAAACCGTTAGAAGCAAACAGCACACTCTTGAGGTCATGTGTCTTATGTGACTCAGAGGATCAGTGAAGTCACACACTGCAAAAATAACATGCAAGACAGATGCATTCTCACTCATACAACGTGTGCAATGAAGGTAGACACAGATAGACATGCACAATACTACAATTATGCCAGATATTAATAAGCCAGTTATTTTCATGTTAAAGGGACAGTTCACCCAAAAATGAAAATTCTGTCATTAATTACTCATTAGTTCCTATAAGACCTTTGTTCATCTATGGAACACAAACTAGGATATTTTTGATGAAATCTGAGAGCTTTTTGACTGTATTGATAGCAATGTAACTGAAATGCTTCCAGGCCCACAAAAACATGTATTATACATAATTGAAATAGTCCATGTGACATCAGCGGTTCGATCATAATTTCACAAAGCTGCGAGAATACATTTTGTGAGCAAAAAGAACAAAAATAACTATTCACTTAACATTTCTGCCATTATCAAGAGTACTTCAAGGCAGTTATGGTTGAATCACTTGTGTCACATTGTCTGTTTTTCTGATGTCTTTACTGGGTTTCTAGGAACACTTGCAGGTTTCAACAAAAATATATTTATTGTGTTCCAAAGAGGAGCAAAATTCTTACAGGTTTGGAACGACATGATTTATGTAATGATATTAATTCATTACATAATTTTCATTTTTGGGTTAATGATTAATTGATTAACTGATTAATTCTGAACTGTACTAAATGTAAAATCAGTCAAAAAACTTGAAATCATTTTAAATAATGCATAATTTAGGTATTACAGCATTATAATACATGTTTTTTTTTATATTTTCTACAAATTGCTTTAAGTGTGTTAAATAATGCAATTGTGTGTATAAAATAACAATTAAATATTCAACATCAATTAAAAAAAAAAAAAAAAAAAAAAAAAGTAGACAGATTCCCAAAGAGAAAATAATAGCTGTCCTATTAAATAATAATTAAAGCAACATTACCAATATAAAACCTCATCTCCACACTCCACATCGAATCGAAAGTGTGAAAATGCTAGGTGTGTGGAGTCAGCGTCACGGGCCAAGAGATACCAAGCTCTCTCGTCCTTCATCTCCTCCCTTTTCTCTCTTTCCTTCCATCCCCACTCACTCTGTTCATATCTGCCAAAACATGAATGGCACAAAAATTTACTTTGTTATAAACTTCACAAACTGAAACTGCAGAAAGATTTCACAAGATTTCACATTTCTCCCGGAAAAACATTTCATAAATTGCAAAATGACCATCTGTAGAAATGTGTTTCAGCTTTAAAGGGACAGTTGACCCAGAATTTTCATTTTGTCATCATTTACTTGCCCTCATGTCATTCACATTTACATTTATTCTTTTAGCAGACACTTTTATCCAAAGCGACTTACAGGTGAGCAGTTGGGAAACGGTGCCTTGCTCAAGGGTCTCACCTCAGTCGTGGTATTGAAGGTGGGGAGAGCGCTGATTATTCACTTGCCCCACCCACAATCCCTGCTGGACCTGGGACTCGAACCCACAACTTTTGGGTTACAAGTCCAACTCCCTATCCATTTGGCCACGACTGTGAAACCAGGCCTGTGTTAAAGAAGCCCACTGACTTTCAATAGTCAGAGTCTGAAATGGCATGAGGGTGAGTAAATAAGTTCAGTGTTCTAAAATTATGTATAATTTAAAAGTAAACCATGACAATTTCTATTTTTGGGTGAACTATACCTTTAATTGTACATAACAATAACTGACTTCCATTCAACCCAAAACCTGTGTCTGAATGCCAATAGAATACAAAACCTAACAAGTATCAATTAACAATCTCTGCAGGAAAAAAAAAAAAGCCAGACACTAAAAATAACAAATAAAACACAATAAACACCTAAAGCAGTAACAATATGGGATGCTGGATTACCCCACATGTTGACTTGCTCAATACCTACAGCGTCTGCATGTTGGCTCTAGTCAACTCATAGGCCCACTCCACTGTATCTGGACTCAATGCAGTTACCCGTTTACACTCAATCTCCAGGTTTAGCCTGTGACAGATTCAGATATTCACAATATTAGTATTGGATATCAGAAAAACAAATGATCTGTTTACCAGTTTAGAGGCAGCATTTGACACATCCGTCAAAGGGAAACGTAGGGATAGCGTACCCATTTCTGTCATACTTTTTGAACACTGGCATTGCAGACAGAGGATCTTCAAGCTGTAAAAAGTCACGGGACACATTGTGTTAATATATCTCTACTGCAAGAACATTAATATTATAATATTTTAAGACACGTGCACATATTCTGAAAAGGTTTCTATTTGATGTTCTCAGAGCATACCTTATTGGCTGCCTCCACTTTTGCACAAACTGCATCCATAGCTGCCCGTTCTTCAAGTCTTCTCTGCTTTTTCTCCTTTGCTCTGTTTGATTTTCTCTAAATAGTAATGGAAAGATACTGTCAAATACTATTCTCAGATAAAGAGTGAAGAAAACACTCTGACATATTTATACTTAGAGCCCATCTTTGTGAAAGAGAGCAGAGCGATCAGTACAATATACTGTATACATACAGTGGGCATAAAAATTAATTTAACTGAACTGAACAATGGAATGAATAATGACACTAATGTCTTCCGCAGAGCTGCTTTAATGCAGATATTGGAAGTAATTTCATATTTAATTAATTTTACAACATTAACACTTGATATAGCGAAGCTGCTTTAAAAATCTGGGATATTATTTTATTAAGTTATAAGTCAATTATGACAAATAAAGAGGTAATTGATCAAATAATCACATCTGAGCGCCTGTACAGACATACAGAAGCACAAAATACTCTGGAACATCACAAATCAGAAATTCTAGTTGTCACTCAAAATAGTATGCATCATTATATATATATATATATATATATATATATATATGTATATCTATGTGTGTGTGTATGTCAATTATATGTAAAAAAAAAAAAAAATCATACAAAACACTCATTTCACAATATTATTATTTTAAATAGCACACATTTACTACTAATTCACAAAACTTTGTATTTCATTAAAACACACAAACAAAGAGCAACTATTATCCAAAGCTGACAAACTCAAAATAGAAAAATACCATTTGATTAACCATCTCAGTCAATATGAAAGCATCCATTACAAGCAAACGATAATGTTGCCTTCAAAACAATTCGCATAAACATATTTATGGATGCATTTGTTTCGGTCTACATACATGTGCCTGCATGGAGGTAGTGACACATTAATTGACACTTAATGGTATTCATGTAAATCTGAGGATTTGTATTATGCATCATCAATAATAACAACAGGAGCAAATATCTAGCTGGAGGCACAAAAAGCAAGCTGCTCTTTAGCTTCACGTACTATTAATGGCAAGAGAAGCAGGAAACAGGTGCCGAGAACACAAAGCACGTGGAGAAGAGCAGTTTTCTAAGGGCTTGA
The DNA here is from genome assembly GCA_032357445.1 of Enteromius radiatus. Classification (NCBI taxonomy): domain Eukaryota; kingdom Metazoa; phylum Chordata; class Actinopteri; order Cypriniformes; family Cyprinidae; genus Enteromius; species Enteromius radiatus. Next base: position 1,122,516 of record JAUCMS010000127.1, on the reverse strand, counting down.
CGGCGGCGGGCTCTGCACGTGAACTTCACTAACGCCAGACATAAATCTATCACTCAAAGTCGACCAAGCAACGCTTATGTCGTGAGGAGGTTTGATCTCGCAGCGGCTGCTGAGTCCCATCGTGCTAATTAAAAGCATGTAAGAGGAGCTCAAAGAAACGATTTTTGCACATTATACTCATATCTCGAATGACTTTAATGCATCGACTGTTGGAAAATGACAACAGCAACAGTTTGCCGTGCTAATTGTTATCGGTGTTATTGTGCTTAGTGTTAAAGAAATGGCGCAGTCGACGAGGCGCCTGAAATGAACCAGAAAGCGATTGAGGTGGACATTTGTGTTACTCGGATGGACACTACAAGAATCCATTCAGGACCCGACCATCTTTAAATCACCAAAATCCCACCACCACCCCCTCGTTATTCATGAGTTCCGCGTTTAACGTTACCTCCATCACACACACACACGTTACACACTCTTTCCGGGGAGAATGATCTGCTTCCATCAGTCTTTGTTCAAATTGCCGCACGCATTTATCAAAGCCCAAATAAGAGCAAAGCTAACAACACACAACATGGACAGACAAACTCACCCCCATTGTGCAGATTTTATACGACCACCTTGACGCGACTACTGCACTCTAAAACGCTTTAAAGAAGTTAGAGATCTGAAGATGAGATGTGGTCTGTCGTAAAGAATGTTAAAAATGCTAACGAGCGAGCTAGTCTACAGTAACACAAGAGCTCGAGGGTTGGTAGCTTAAAAAACAGTAATCTATAAAGCAGCTAACGACCGCTGCTCGTTTTAATTTTTTCCTGCCAGATTCGCGCCAAGAAGCGGGCACGAAATTTCCGCGCTCTACTCTCCCTTTCTTTATCTCCTTCTCCTTTCCTCCCTCCCTCTCTTCACTCTTTCTTTCCCTCTCAGCAGCATTGGGCATTAGCCGCTGAGTCTTGGGGAAATGACGACATAGGGTTTGGGGGTTAAGGGTCAAGCTCTCTCCACATGCTTCCTCACGTTGAGGCTACTTTTGTGACCTAACGTTAGAGCCATAAGATATATTTGTGTAAATGACGAGTAATTGATACTTACTAAAGGTTGCTTTGAGTCTATGGTTTCCTTTTGCAAACTGAATTTGTAACATTATTTTAAAAAATAGAGGAGACGATAGAGGAGACTGTAAAAATAAAGTTCGAAAATCAAAAATAAATTTATTAATTTAAGTTTTATACTGTACATACATATTATATTTTAAAAATATATTTTATTTTTTATCTTCACTGTCGTAAGCTGAATAGTAGGTAGTGAATATGTTTTTCATGTATATTCTTTCCAATATATATATATATATATATGTGTGTGTGTGTGTGTGTGTGTGTGTGTGTTTGCGTTTAATTCACACTGACTTACAAATGTAAGGAAAAAATATCAATACTTGTTTGTGCTGTCATTGCTGTGTGTTAATGTAAGTAAATTGCCTCTTTATTTGTATTATATGCAAAGGGCAGTACTATAACAATGTGACGTGAAAAAGAAAAACGTTTTAAAAATGTTCAAAAAGCATATTTTTTAAATCCAGCAGTCCAGTTAATATCAATCAAATATTAATAAAAACATTAACATTAATAACTAAAAAAATACACATAACACAATAAAAACATGATAACAATAATAAAATAATAAAAACATAATTTATGAGAATAAAACGTTATCTGTTTCTTGCAAATAAGTTCTTCAATTTAAATTGACAGCACGCTTTGTATCATGTTATTTATATATATATAGTGTATATATATATATATATATATAACTTATTCATTTTTTTATAAATGCAATATCCATTAAATTAATTTTAATGGAGATTTCTGTTTAGGTCAATGACTGCTTTGAGGAAATAAAATATCAGGAGGCCTAGAATGGCCCTGCAGTACCTCTTTTGTCCACGATGTCGCACTAGTCGACAATACAGGACTGCAACTTCAGTTGCTACTGTGTAGAAACTGCTACTGTATGTCAGCACCACCTTGTATGATGGTCGTGTGGGTTGAACGGCATTGAGTGCACATCTAAACACCAGTGGTCCTTAACTGAACCTCACATCTAGAACGCTTTTAACAGAATAACTCGTTCAACACCCACTGCCTCTGACCATTATAAAGAAGGCACAGCCATAACTTATAAAGGGGTCTATCCATGTGTTGAATGCAACGAGCGCTGCATATTCCTGGCCACGCCCCTCCCGCAGATGGCCCGTCACGAAGCCCCGCCCCGAACCTTTTGTTTTCTGGTAATCTGTCTCGCGACGGGGAGAGATGGCATTTTCTGGAGGGGAAACAAGGGAGGGGGTCAGAGAGTTCAGCGCTGTTAAAATCTCCGCTTCCTCTGCGCCACAACTCACACACTGAACCTACATGCATGTTCGAGAACTAGTCTATGATGGAGTGATTATAACTGTTGTTACAGTGTTTATAAATAAAAAAAATCCGACCTAAAAGGCCATGCAAATCTACCACGACAACAATAGGTTGTGCCATCCATGTTGTTGCTAAACAAAATAGGGACAGCAGCTACAGCTTCAGGCCTGTGGTTGCGAGCAGAGATTGATACTCCTGGAAAAAACCTCTTTCTCTGCTTGGTGTGCATGCGTGGGGGGGGAGAGGAGAAGAGGAGGAATAGAGAGAGGGGGAGGGGAGGAAAGAGGAACTCAGAGGTGATGAGGATGGAGGAAGTCTAACAGAGAGGAAGAGGATAGAGAGAGAGAAATAGAGAGAATCCAGAAAGGAGAGACCATCATAAAGGGATAACTAAGGTGAGTTGGAGAAAATGGAGATGGTTCTTTTGCACAGTACTGGCAAGATGGCACAGAGGAGGGGAGGGAGGAAATGGTTGGAGAGAGAATCACATAGACAGAGAGGGGATGGCTGGGAGGGGTCTTGTGCCACAAGTGCTGGTATGTTTGTTTCTGTTCTTGCCTGCAAGGACCACAGAGAAAGAATATCAATGTTATACGAGCATTCAAGGGAGGACCTGTCCATCACTTGGGCCTGCTGGTTGATAGTGTCAGGAAGGGGGTGTTGGATACCAGTCTAAATACAGGCTTTAATCCTTTTTTTATATTTTGCTTTGTCTAGATATCAAGTTTATTCTCACCTTTCATACCTCTGGGTTATGTTTAATTAATGTAGACCAGAAACCATGGACTTACACAGTGTGTATGTATTGATTTCTTTAAGACTCAGTGACATTTTATCAACTGAATATGGTGAAAGAACAATAGCTAAAGCCTAATTCACGATATCCATCATTAAATACTCAATATTCAGGTAAATAAGCAAGTTGTAGTCTTTTTTCTTTCCTGCATATATTAGTGAAGGGTCTGGGCAATCCTCAGCACTGCATTGCACAGCTGACGAATCCCTCCGCACGCACAGCAGGAAGTAGTTCCGTGTGATTTAATGTGGGAGTACCGCAGGTAAAGACAAAGTAATGGATCGCTATTAAGTAGGTTTTATGAAGAGAACTTTACGAGATGTCCTAAATATATGTTTAAATCTAAATACAGCAGCAATTAAGACCCGAATAACGGCTTTTATGACGGGAGGGTTTCATTTAACGTTTTGGTTTTTAATTTTGCGCACATGTGGAATGCGAGAGTTAGATTGACTCGCATGGAGCGAGCCTTTACGTTGTCAGAATCACTTGTTATGAATTTGACGCCGGTTAATGGGACTATGTAATTGACATGGAAGTTAGTTGGGGAGAGGCGAACAGCGCGGAAGGTTTCCTCGGTTTTGAGGAGTCCTCTGGTCTCCCCGGCACATACACACACGGATAGGATCCCTATGCGGCCGATGCAATGAACTGGAGAGAATGAGAAACGTGCGAATATCCACAGAAGCTTTAATGTAGTTGTATATTAACAAACGTGCGACGGGCTGATGTTTTCCAACACTTGTTTGTCGCTTGATAAGTTTGAATAGGAGAGAAAGCAAGCAAGCCAGGTAGTGAACTGCTATATGGACTGGTAACTAACGTTATAAGGCAAATGTTCAGCGACAGCTAGCCAACAACTGGAATAGGGACATAAGCGTGGCTCTACACAAAAGGACTCAGACTTGAGTGAGCGACTGTGCGAAAAGTGAGGTGAGGGGAAAGATGCTTTTTTTCTGTTTCTCTACTTTTTCAGTTTGAATGATGGATTATCATTGACCGAGCGAGGTACGTGCGCGTTTACTCACAGAAATGTTTAAATGAACAAGGAACGGATGATTGGATGGTGGTCGGAGTGATGCGACCTCTCGGAGTTTAAGGGGGCAATCGATAACTGTTTTCAGTTGAAACGCTATTAATAGTTGATTGGGCACTCTGTTAAGCGAAGGGCTGTTCAGTGCCTCATATTGAGTGTTTTGGACTCATCTGAAGCGCACGTTTAATTCACACTGAGCCCGACTGCAACTTCAATCAATAGAGACACTGGTCGTGACGTCACGTGCCCTATTCAACGCTTCGTTTTATGACACATAACGACTTTTTGTTTTACGTGTAAAGTAAGAATAAATATCTAATATTATTTTAACATTTGTTGGCGAGCTGCAAAGATTGATATAAAGATAATTTATGCGGGATTGATTTAGTATTTTATTTCGCTAGTATTTTATCTCGCCAATGTTTCTTTTGTGTCCATACATCTAGATCAGATACATCTTATTTTTATATTTGTGTAGTTGGTTTGTATGTTCAAAATTCAGGCACCCTCTTGAGTCATGAAAACAGCGAGAGGTAACATTACAGTTTGGTGACTGGCTATCACAGTGGCATACGCTTAAGAAATAAAGGCTTTGGTCATTGTTTCGTTTTCTAAAGGATGGTGTCTGTTGTTCTGGAAATGCATACATGTTTGTAAAGTGATGGAAGTCAGCTCCACTGTTCGCTCCCGGCATCGTCTTCTGGAAGCTTTCGAGAAACAAAGACTTCTTGTCCACCGAGTAAAGTATCATTTACTGGCGTTGAAACAAATGAAAGTTATCTAAATTCGTTACAGATTTACACTAATGCGTATATCCCGCGCTTTGTGGTGTGATACCTCAGCTAACTCCCTCACCTGCCGCTCAAAACACAGCCAAGATCATTTAAACCTCCACTTCCTTCACTGTCTCTTGAGCCAAACTTCATTTCCATACACGCATATTTTAATTATCTGTGACCCTGGACCACAAGTTGCTCGGGAATATTTGTAGCAACAGCCAACAGTTTAGGGGTAAAAATCATTAGGATATGTAAATAGCATGTTACATGAAGATATTTTGGAAATTTTTGTTAGTAATATGAATTTTCTAAGAACTTCATTTGGACAACTTTAAATGTGATTTTCTCAATATTTAGATTTATTGTGCCCTCAGATTCCAGATTTTCAATTAGTTGTATGTCGGCCAAATATGATCATATCCTAACAAACCATATATCAATGGAAAACTTATTTATTCAGATTATGTGTAAAGCTCAGTTACATAAAACTGACCTTTATGTTTTGTGATCCCGGGTCACAATTTACTCTAATTTGAGGTTAATTTTCTCACCACATTTCATAAGACTGTCCATTCAGAGAATAAAAAGATGTGAATATAATGTGACTTCTGGAATGATGTTACTTGAGAAAGTTGGTAAAGAGTCAAAATATAAAGATTTGTCACACTGTACATGATAAAAGATACTTGAGGCAACTATTTGGAGAAAAGTAAAAAACCTGTGTGTGTGTGTGTGTGTATATGCACAGTGCACACACTCATACATGAATACATGAATGCATAATGCATAACCTCAGTGAGAATTTATTTGCATTAGTATTGCTACTAAATTAAATAGAGTTCATGCACAAAATAAAACGATCATTCATGATTTACTCACCTTCATGTCATGCTAAACCATTTTTCTAAGGAGCACATAAGAATGTATTTTGAAAAATGTCTCCGTTGGGTTTATGCAACAAGTTATTCGGCCTCAATGTTTATGTTGGGCCTCATTGACTTTCATTGTATGTGCATAACATTTTTCAAAATATTTGTTTTTCAAAAGAAAGACAAACATATTTACAATGACTCAAGGGTGAGGAAACAATGAAAGAATTTTCATTCATGGGTGACCTGTGCCTTTAAGAAGACAAAGGCCAACGCTGATCCCCTTGAACACTCTCTCTCTCCCCTCTAGCCATGCCATCAGTGATGGAGCGATCAGGCTCTGGTGTGCTGTCCCGAAGCAGGGCCAAAACAGTCACAAACGGGAACAGCCAGCACTCTGAGGAAGAGAGCAGTGATGAGGAACACACACATGGTACGTCTGACACATTCACACACAAACTCCAACTCCAAGCCACCATCTGCACCTCCTTTCACGTGTATGGGACCACAGTATTAACCTGAATTGTTTCATTTAAGTGTAAAATGCCTGAGTACATCAGTGTTAGTGTGTGTAATCTGTCAAGCGTCCCTGTTGTCTTTTCCTCCTCTCTATCTATCTCTCCCTCCCACCCTCCCTCCACCCACTTTTCTTCCTCTGCTCTCTGTGAGGATGCACTGCCAGTTTCTAACTCTGCCTGCCTGTGTTTTTCCCCTCTTTGACTGTCCTTTTCCCTCTTGCTCTTTTAAAACAGACAGTATGATCCGTGTTGGTGGGGACTACCAGGCACAGATCCCAGAGTTCAAACCAGGTAAAGAGGGAGAGGGGAGTTAATCTCAGAAGAGATGAATATATATATATAATATCTGAAATCCATGCAGTTTTCACAGTCTGCATGAGCATAAGATAAAGGGCTGTGTGTAGGTGTTTCTGCGTGCACTTAAGTTTATGGGGAGTAGGAGAGAACACTGCTATAGTCTTGGATGATATAGAAATACAGACAAAAACTGCAGAGAGGCATAGAGAAGTAAAAGAACAACAAGGTTGTGAGAGGAGGTATTGGAGAGAGGCTGCTGTGTTGTATGACAGACATGTTTCTTCTTTGTGTTGACAGACTGTGCAACCCGCTTCAGTGACACTGACCACAGGAGCATGCTGGTATGGTCACCAAACAGCCAAGTGTCCGATGCCATGTGTAAGGAATAATTATTCACATGCAGAAATGACTAATAATGACTAATAATCTCACTGCGTTATTACAATTAATGGCAAAAATAATGTTTGGAAATGTAAACTGATATTTCCAACTGACACGCTACCGCAAAATAGAGAAATAACCAACTTAAAACAATTTTTTGTTGGTGAAAATACTCCAGTGGTCTAAGACTTGCACAGTACTGTATACACACACACACACGCACGCATATTGATGTCAAAATCTAATTTGAATCAAATTGACCCCACTATCCTTATTTTGATTTGATTTACATCTGTTTTAATTATATGCATTTGCATGTTTATTTTCTATGTTGTTGCTGTGATATTTTATAATCATGGTTGTGTATTTTGTGGTGAGGTAACACCCATATTCTGTGTACACTGTCACCAAATCTAATATGTTGGTTTGTAAAGAAACTTCATTTTGCATTTTCTCACTCTCAGTGGATGAATATATTCTAATGGCCAAAGAGAAGCATGGATACAACATGGAACAGGTACCATATTGCATGAATTTTAAGCATGATAGGCAAATCCTCTAAATAAATGGCATAGATCACTGATAGAATTCTTCTGTCAACAGGCTCTTGGCATGCTTCTGTGGCACAAGCACGATGTGGAGAAGTCACTGGCTGACCTGGCCAACTTTACTCCCTTTCCTGATGAGTGGACAGTGGAAGACAAAGTTCTATTCGAACAGGCTTTCAGCTTTCATGGCAAGAGCTTCCATCGCATCCAACAGATGGTGAGCGGGTGGGATGGAGGCAAGATGGGTTATATAAGAGTCATCTGGTGTTCTCACATCTGCCTGCAACTCCAGAAGAGCAGGCATCTTGAGATATGGCCCAGAGTAGAATCGCACGTATATGAAGAGAGTCACAGTGAGGTCTCTCTGTCAGCACTATAAACTGTTGACTTGTTGACATCGATTACTAGGGATGTCCCGATACCGATCGGCCGATATGTTTGCTCGTTTTGTCGGTGAAGACGGTTCTATAATCAGCGGTAAATGCCATCAGGTGCGTGATTTCACATTGAGCCGTATATACTACACAAAGCCGTTGT
>JAUCMS010000127.1:1095222-1114241 GCA_032357445.1 Enteromius radiatus | reverse complement strand
TACAAATATATTATGTAAAGAAAAACTTTTATTTTGGATGCGATTAATCGCGATTAATCATTGCCCAGCACTAATTACTACATAGAAATAATTTGAAAATGCTTCAAAGCGTCGTATGCTTCAGTGGAAGCAAGAACATCTGACATTTTGTACAAAGAAGTTCAAATGCTAAAAGTCACAAATTTGATACGGGACATCTTGTTCTTTTTTACTGTACATACTTAGCCATAACCATCTGTTATTTTTATTTCCCAGCTTCCAGACAAGCTGATCACAAGCCTGGTGAAATACTACTACTCTTGGAAGAAAACCAGAACCCGGACCAGCGTCATGGACCGTCAAGCACGCAAGCTCCTCAGCAAGAGAGAAAAGGAGGAGAGGTAAAAGGAGAGCAAAAGAGAGAGAAAGATGGACAGAAAAGACAATGAATCGTTACAAAGTGTGCATTTTTGTTTCTGCCAGTAACGATGAGATTGAGGAAGCTGATCCAGGCAGTGACAGTGACTTTGAGATCAATGCCAGGAAAGAGGTGAGCCTATGGTTTAGGAAAAAACTAAACTCTATATCAAGCAGTATTTAGTTTATATTACATACAGCTTTCAATTTCTTATTAGAGACTAAATGGAATATTACTAGTAAAAAAATCAGCAGTAACACAAACAAACATTTACATGAATTTTAACCTAAAATCTTAATCTTAAGAAACAGGCTGCATGTGCATGACTGCATTTGTGTTGCTTTTCAGGCGACAAAGCAGAGCTCTGGGAATGGAGGAGGAAGTGATAAAGGTTCAAGCAAGTCTGGTCTGACTCGCAAAGAGAATCAAGGTGCACAGTACCGTCACCACCCTCTTCGCGCTCGCCGCAGGCCTCCTAAAGGCATGCATCTACAACAGGAGGACATTGTTGCTCTCACAGCATCCACTGATTCAGGAGCTGTTAGTCTCAGACAGCTGGACACACAGTTAGTGTCACTGAAGAGACAGGTAAAGCAACAGTGGTTCAAATCACAGTGGTTTTGGTAGTGTTTGTAAATCTGAGAGACTCACAAGTGTGTGTGGAGTTTGTGTGCTACACGAGGAAAAAATCCTGGAAAAATGTATTTTCATGGCACAGCTGTTTTCGAAATTGCTTATAAATGTTTCTTGAATGGAAACATAACTCCACAATAACAATTTTTGCCTCTCTGTTTCACTTTTAGGTCCAAAGTATCAAGCAAACCAATAGTGTTCTCAAGCACAACTTGGGTGATGGAATTGAAGGCTTAAGACCATCAGAGGTACATTGCGACCTGCATTGCTTTGATATACAAACTATAAACATTTATCATTCACACTACATTAAAAAACTGGCATACATGTAAAAGTTGTAAAGCAAGACATTAAATCCATTTAATGTATTTTGACAGTGAATGTACAGGCTTTCTGAGATCCTGATAAGGCCTAACTGCATAATAATTTTTAAAGTACAAGTTTGGCAAACCTGTAAGTAGATTCTGGGCAAAATGCCAGTGTTATGCTACATAAGTTTTCTCTCTGTGCTGCATTTCTGTCAGCCCACCCAAAAAATCAACTCTCGCTGGACAACGGAGGAGCAACTCCTGGCAGTTCAAGGTGAGCTGGATTATTATTATCTTTAATTCTTGTGTTCCCTGAATATACATGTAGTGTTTAAAACGAACAGTGTTAGTTGTGAGTGTTTGTCAGAGAGAATAGCTTAAAACTTTAATACCAGCTATTCTTTGGTTATCAGCCAGAGCTGTAATATCATATATACCTAGTTAAAGGTTGTATAGAAGAAGAACGCTTCGGTATCACAAAAAAAAGCGAAATTATCCAGCTAACAAATGAGTTAACATGATAAAATGTTAACTAATACCTCTCCTAAAAATATGGTTTCAAGCTAAATTAGTGAGTACCTTTATGACAGTGGGAGATTGTTCTAACCTTGCAGTGATTACATTTATGGAGAATTCTTATTGTTTATGGGATACTGATCAATTATTTATTTTTGATTTTACCATTATGTGTGTGCATTAGGAGCAATAAAAAGAATTCCTATCTTGTGCCTTGTTTCAAAGCAATACAATACTTGATACTGCATACTGAGTTCTTAAAAATAATATAATAATGATAAATTCTGGTTGAATATTTTTGTTTAATTTTAAGCATTGCTGAGCAATTTTTTCATTTACCCATTTTTTCATTCACGTCCTCTTCCAGCCGTGAGGCGATACGGTAAAGACTTTGCAGCCATAGCGGACGTGATTGGCAACAAGACTGTGGCGCAGGTCAGCTCATTCTTCGTCAGCTACCGGAGACGCTTCAATCTCGAGGAGGTGCTACGTGAATGGCAGGCAGAGCAGGAAGTGGTGCAAGGGGGCAGCGGGAGGACTGTGAGCATGGAGCTGAACGGGTCGTCCGGAGCAGAAGATGACGAGGTGAGAGAGAATGAGGAAAAAGATAGGAACGTGTTCCAGCAGGCAGGGCTTATTTATCTCCGAGATAAAGAACGGTTAACAACAACAGGAGAATTCATTTTCTCTTTCCCATCTTTCTTTGTTGTTACAGGTGAAGATGGACGGCGTCTCTCCGCCTCACTCTGACAGTCCACTGCCCTCTTCTGATGCTAGTGTGACTGGGAACCCCAACTCTGCCCAGGCTTCCCCACCCCTCACTCAACCTCCACCCTTACTGCGGCCTGCACCCCCCTCAGCACCCCCCAGCCTGCTGCGCCAGCCTCCCCCGCTTCAGACGCGACCTCTACAAAACCGGACGCCCCACAATCACCCTCCCCCTCCGCTCATCAGACCTGCGGTGGTATCCTCACTCCACCAGGGGGCACTGAGGAACTCTCTCAGTTCCTCCTCCGCCTCGGCTGGACAGCTGCCACCCTCACTAGTGGGCCTGAAGATGGAATCCCCCCAGTCACACTGACCGCAGTGTAGCATTCGCCCCTTTATAATGATTTAACCCAAATAGTCATTTAACAGAGAATTTGTTTTAAATTGCTGTAAAAGGGGAAGGTGTAGTAATGTCTCTCAAAAGATACGAAAAAAAACCCCAGCGCAAAGCTGGACATGGCACCAACTATACAGTGTGATCTGCTTCTCCACTAAAGGACCAAGGAGAACCCTCCGTAATATACATGCATATAAACCACATAAAAAAACCAAAACAAACCCTACTGCCCCACAAACCCATCTGTCCTCAGGTTCTACAGCTTTACCTCGTGAACAGTCTCAAGCACAACGGCTTCCACTGTAATAACAGCTATTGAATCACCTTCTGTAAGCAATAGATGCTCAGCAGAAGTTTAACCAAAATTGTGGGGTAAAAACCTTATACACTGGAATTAAAAACTGCCACGAAACAGACTCATTTGAGTTCCTTCCATCATCTCTATGGCAACAGCTGCGTATCATCTAGTGTGCATGACTACAGAGACACTAGCGAGTGTTCTGAAGTGCACCTGGTGTCAGGAAACTGGGAAATTGTGTATACTTCCTCTCCCATTGAAGAGCCATGTTGATAGTCATACCGGGTGAAGCGGTTTTGTTGTTTGTATAATTAGGTCCTTAAGATATTGTTAGGTAGTAAATTTATGTAGTACTAGTTAATATTGACTAAGCACTAAGAGATGCAAAATACTTTGATTTTTTTTGTTGCACCTCTGGAATACACTGATTTCATCTTGCTCTTAAAGGCACAAACACAGAGGCATCAAAACACTAAAGTGCAAGAGTTCTCGTTTCTTCGAAAATGTTGTATGTATGTGAGAACCGTTTACATGTGAACTGGATTTGCTTGTGACTATTTTTGTTTTAGATTTTTTTCAAAATAAAGTGAAAATGACCAAATTATTTTGTTGTGATTCTGCACAGTGCCCTCCACTAATATTGACACCCTTGGTAAATCTGAGCAAAGGCAGCTGTGAAAATAAATCTGCATTGTTTATCCTTTTAATCTTTCATTTAAAAATTCTAACCTATCATTGAATTAAACAGAGATTAATTGAGTTCAGGTGGGCTTCAAGAAAAATCTTCCTTGCTCATTCAAAAAACAACATCCAGCATATTCTGTTATCAGACAACTGGATCTTTATGTAACTAAAAAAAATAGCTTTTGGCAGCTAGGGTTAGGGTCTACTAGGGTCTACTGCTGTATCTTTAATGTTGTAGGTCTGTTTGTCTGGCAGAGGTCCTGAACATCTCGTTCAGATGCATGGCATCATGGATTCTAAACCTGACTGCCTCTGTAAGATATCTTATAACATGCCATGCTTGGATCTTCCATTGAGACAATAATCCAAAACAAACATCAAAATAAACACATGGGTCACTGAGCACAAAATAAAGATTTGGCCATTTGGCCACTCCCGGTCCTCTGACCTGAACCCTGTAGAAAATGAGCGAGGTGAACTAAAGAGAAGAAGAACCAACATGGAGCAGGTATTCTGAAGGATCTGGAGAGATTGTCTCTTTTCACTTATCAGGTGTTCTCCAAACATTCTTCAGGCATTACAGGAGAAAACTCAGAGCTGAAATCTTGGGGAAAAGGACGATGCAATAATAGGGTACCAATAATTGTGGCCGATATGAATTATAGAAAGCATTTATTTCACAATAAGACCCCAATTGTTTTACTTCAATTATATAAATTTAGATTTTTAAAAACCAAAAGAAAACATTTTGCTGTCAATGCAAGTGAAAGTTACTAGTTTACTGTACATAGTTTGTAAAATAATACACAGAAATCTATCACATGTAATATCTATTAATTTTGAAGCAGATTTATATTACACATTACCTGTTTAGATTGACATTAATTTAAATTAAATGCTTAATGACAGTAATTAAACAAATTGCTCACGTCTAAATGAGGTAGGGTATAATCATATGAATAATATATAAACAATATAATCCCTACATGTCAGACAATTAGTCTTTATTTTACTATGTACTTACTTTTAATTTAGAGCAAGAGAAACTGAGGAGTGACTATCGTCAGAGATGTGACTTTGCTCACAGCGGATTGGTCCAGTTTCTGTTTGAGATCTTTTATCCAGAACACTTAAGTTATGATGATGAACATCCCAAAATCACGAAGTGGCTTGGCGAGGCAGCTAATCCTGCTTCATGGTATATTATGTTATATACACTTATATTAAGCACAATTATTTTTAACCCGTTAACAACATTTAATATCAGTTAAAATCTCCATTCTGATTTTGAAAGCACTTAAACTATAGTTTACAATTTGAGTATAAATAAATAAATACTTTGTTTTCAAGAAACTTAGCCGTGTTTTAGAGCTTACGAGTCTGGTGTGAACAGAACCATACTTGTGGACGAAGTCATTCGGCGCGGGCAAACATCGTTTTCGTCGCACGTGTTTTGTGTTTTCAGTCGTGCTTTTAGTAACTTACAGAGAGGTTTTCAGCTGCACTCACCGTGTTCATCCGCAGTTTTGTGGTCTGAGCGCGACTCAAACCGAGCACCGTGTTTGTGAACTCAAAAACAAGTTTGTATTCATCTCTCGCTGTGTTGATAAAATAGATAGTCCGTTTTTCTTAGGGGTAAAAATTAATTACTTGATCATTTTACAAGCTGCAATATATTTATATAATATATTCTTCACGGTTTGTTAATTTTTGGCAAATTACATGGAAAGCTATGGGTTGACCCGCTGACCCCTAATACCACGGTAGACAAAAAGGTTTTACAAAACACATCTACACATTCACGACCCCAAATGACAGACAAAAACTTGCAAATACTTTAACCAGTATTTTAAAGCAGCTTAAATGTGGGTAAAATCGACCCCGTCACAAAAGTAAGAGTTGAATATAAAGCAAATATTTTCCAGTTATAATGTTTCTTAGGGTTTTGGTTTAAATATCTATCTTGTTCATATGCTTCTCATACAGTATAAACAGTTAATTTAAGTTAAAATATCTAGCTGCTTTTATAGTGTAGGATCATCAAAATGTTTGGAAACCTCGCTTAGGACAAAAAAAAAAAAAATCCAGTTAACACTTATCTTGTGGCACCTGGTTATGACACAATTGTTACTCTACAAACGAGTGCTTAGTTTAGCAAAAAAGGATAGCTTCAGAGATGCCATCAAACAGCATTTAAACCTCAGAACATACCGCATCAGTTTTAATACAGCCAGCTTGAATTTAATTGTTTTATTACTATCATTGATCATAATCATCTTTGCACAAAAAGAAAAAAAAACAAACATTTGGTGTATTTCTATGTGAACCCCCCTAACCCAACAGCAAATGACACAAATAATAAAATTACAGCAACGAAAAACCTGTGTGAATAAAAATCAACAACCCTGAAGAAAAATCAACAATACTTAAGATAATTGGATCCCCCAGCACCTTGAACAAATGATCATTTGTGAAAACAGCAAAGTACATGACAAAAACAAAAGATAATCATTATTTTCTATGAAGATATAAAACACATGTGCACAGGTGTCCCCCAAACTGGTGACAGACTTTTTAAGGAGATCTGATCCCAACCCCCTTCCTCTTTACACAACGACAGAGATGACAGTGCACCCGATGTCAACTAGAGGATGCATGCAAGCATGTACAGCTCAGCAGAAATGGATGGAAACACATGTGACTCTCTAGCTCATAGTCAGTGTACCTTTTATGCAGACACATCTCCAGGTTGGTTCCCATCTGATCTGCTTGTGCGAGAATTACATCCAAACTGATTTATATAGTGAAAGTGATAATGCCAACAAAATATTGGAATTAACAGAACGCCAATATTTGACTCTTCATGGCAGGTACTCGTTGTCTCAAGGCTACTTATTAATAGTCTCTGCATTGAATATGAAACTAAGCAAGCCTTTTGGTTATTCTGATATGAAACCCTCTCACGCACACATACACATTCAATCACGACACGTTTTCATAAAGAGTGTACCATCAAATGCGTAACGCCAAAAAGCCACCCGCAGACGAGACCGAGGTGGAAAATTCTTGGCTTGAACCATGACAGGTGTTGGATGCAGAGAAGAAGTTCCTTAGTCACAAAAATGGCATGGGAATGATTAGTTGCAAAGGTTGAGTCCTCTTAAAGTCTTTTCCAGTGACTTTTTTTTGTTTTGTTTAAGTGTAAGGAGAGTACTTTCTGCCCCATAATCCTTTGCGACAGCGAGGTGAGAGCGTGAAAGGTTCAGTGGGAGTCATGTGGTGCTTTTTCAGACATTCTTTATACAAAGGCATAGCACAATCAATAACACGAGACCACAAATAAAAAAAGAAACAGAAAAAAGAATTTGTTGTTCCTAGGAATAATAGTAAAACATAATCATTGGTAAATACAACAATGAAACATTTAATTTCTATAAGAAAATAAAAAGGCAACAGAAAATTCACCCATTCCAGTGCAGCAAATCTAAAACCAGCCGATTAAAAATTTAAATGATCACCTTAACCAGAATTTACAATCCTCTCAGTATTGATCAAGTTCTGGCCCTTACTGAACAACGGCGAGGCGTAACCCTGTCGACAGAAGAAGAGGAAGAAATAAACAGAGAGAGAGAGAGTATGTGTGTGTGTGTCTCTTAAGGGGCAAACTTATGTCCTAAACTGCCCACCTCTACCCTGTGAATACCTTAGGGCCACCCCTCCTACAAGTTTGGTGTTTTAAGCTCTATCTGTTTCAACAGGCAATAGGTGCGTTTGTGTGCGAATGTACAAAGAGAACGAAATGAGTTCAAAATTCATTTGTCGCCTTTCTGAATTGAACATGTTCAGGACAATGAACCAAGAACCTGCGGAGATTACTCTTTCAAAACTCCTCAATGAGCAGGAATTAAGGGCCAGTGTGCTACTTCCCCCCCGTTTCTATGAATCTGATCTTACGTCTCTCTCTGTACCTAGCCATACCAGCAGGTTGTATCTGAGCAATACGATCCTCACTCATCCCTGTTCAGAGACTCTTTAATATGCTACTGTTCCCACTTTTCTCCTCTCACAGTTTCAGCTCGTTGGCAATTTTGGAGGCGATATTTTTGAAGGCAATAGACGTCCCGGATATCCTCTTGAAGCGCACACCGTTAAGCGAGAGGCGGGGCAGCTTGCACACCTCCATCTCCCATTGGACGAAGTCGTCCCGGGCAGGGTTACCGGCCATGCACAGCAGCATGTAGCGCTCGCGCAGCTCGTACTCACAGCTGTTGGCATCGAGAACCTTCCGAATCTCCTTCATCATCTCACCAGGCTCCATGGAAGATGTGGTCTTCATGCTCCAGGTGAAGCGGAGCGAGCGGGGCTTCGCCTGCTCTTTAAGCAAGGACACGGGAGCGGCCGGAGGAGTCCCGCCCCCGGGGGAGGAGGTGGAGTCTTTGTTGTCATCTTCCGGCCCTACGCTGGTCTTCTCAGACTTCTCTGCGCTGCTGAGCATAGATCTGTAGAGACAGGGATGGAGAGAGAAGGATGGAGGTGGGGGAGGTTGAGAGATTGTCGGTAGGGGGTGAACAAGGACAGAGAGGGAAGAATGAGAGAACAAAGAGGATGTGGGAAGGTGCGTGGGAGAAAAGTGAGAAATCGTTGAGAGACAGAAAAGAGGGTTGAGGGAAATTGAGGGTGTTGAAGAAAGAGAGAGAAAGGATGAGGCGGTGGACATGGTTGGAGAGAGACATACGGCAATAAACAACTGGAAATGTTGCAGAGGAAAGCATGCATGCAATTGTTCATGTGCAAACTGATGTGGCGCAAACACATGGAACAGTGAAAGGCTTCTGCTTCAAGTGAACACCTTTCATTTAGGTTTTCTTGCATGTGCCGTGCTAAGGATGTGAAGTTGCACCTCAAATGCTTAAAGCAGTACATTTTATTGACTTTCGAGTGAATATGACAGTCGAGGGAAGCCTGAGCCTGCTAGCGTCAAGTTGAGCCTTTAAGAAGCTCTAAATCTCCTTCTCGTAAGAAGACTAAATATGATTTGGTTTGTTCAAATGACTTCATGTTGCTCAGTGACAAAAGCAGAATTAGGTTCAGCTGGGTAAGTATGGTTGTCAAAATCAAGAATGCTTAAAGCTGCCTTAAGTTCTGACAAATGTGGACAATTACCTGACTTTAGTTTTTAATTTTCATATTTCAGGAAGATTTTTACTACAGCAAAATAAAAAAATAAAGAATACACTTTAGGTGTGCAACTTTACACTATCTTTCAAATTGCTTTTATTCAGCAAGAATTCATGAAATTGATTAAAAGAGACAATAAAGACTTTTATATTGTCACAAAAAAATAGTATTTCAAATAAATGTTTTTTTTCTATGCATCAATCCTTTCTATTGCAAATTATAGTATTAAGCAGTTTTACACTGATTAAAAAAATCATAATGATTTTTTTTTTTACAGTATTACTGTTTTACAATATTTTTGATCAAAATAAATGCTGTGTTGTGAGCACACACAAAAAAGTAGTGTATGTACTTAAAAAAAAAATTATTAATTATAATTAATATAATTAATCATTATTCATCATCATCAGCAACCAAATTGCCTACAAACTAAATTGTACCATAAAATTAACAATTAAAACTTAATTTTGATTAATATTTTGAATCAGGATTTAAACAAAGTCAGGAAACCAGTTAAAACACCAGTAATTCTATTATTATGGTAGTGTCTATACATGTTAAACTCATGACTGTAAAGGCAGCATTGCATTCATAATACAATTCAAGTATTTCCTTTGGGTCCTGTTCATGGTCATGCTCAGAATATCTGAGACATGTGCAGGTCCGAATTGAGGAGTAGTGCAGATGCGTTCACAGAATTAAAAATGTGATCATTAACGGCCCCTAGTCCAATAACACAAGCAGAAAACTTTCAACTGTGCATGCGTTTGCCATGTAGAAACAGAGAGACAGGCAGTAATCTGAAATGTATTCATTGTAAACAAACTTAATACACAAATTATGAATTAATTAAAAAATCAAAACACATCCCAGGTACTCTCCCACAAACACACACACACACAAAATCATCCACACTGCAATTAATCCTCCAATTAAACCCCACTGGGTAACGACTAGTATTTGTTAAAAAACAATTATCAACCATTTAAAAGCCCCTTTGCTGCCCAATTACACCTCCTAAAGATCTACTGATTAGGTCTGATGAAGAAATCCTTATGTTTTGTTCTCACCTGATACCCTCCTCTCGACCCTCTCCCTCATAGGGGCTCCTCGGAAAAAATTCAAGAGTTTAGTCTTAGTCTGAGTTCTAGTTTAACTCATTCAGTACAGAGATCAGGACCGTCTAGCACCACATGAGGTTATGAAATGACTAACCCCTTACAAAACAACTGCACTCCACTGATTCACTTGTTCATGCCATTTTAAAACTAATTTCAAAGCTATTTATGCAGTGTATCGTCTGTAGACTCCTGCCCACAAAAGAACCACAGCAGCGATGTTTATACATTCAGTACAGCAGCATAGTACCCTGTGTGATACTGCTTTGATATATTAGCATTATTTTACCAAAAATGCACACACACACATTTACTGAGCTGATGTACTGTATGCAACTGGAACGGTGCATGTGTAATGCCAGTGAACAGATGAATCAGACAGACTGCTTCAGTAGCATGAAGTGGGGTGAAATGATGCAGGTCTGTCCAAGACGCTCTAAAGGATTCTACAGAGCCCCATCACCATGGTAACTACTCACATCCAACAGTCACCTGCCCCTATAGTCTGGCCAAGCACACAAACATCCTGAGCACGCCACCAGCCACACAAACAGACAAACAGGCCCTTAGCAAACTGACAGTACTGTCAGAGCCCTTCTGCTAAGAGTCACAAAAAAAAACAAAAAAAAACACACCACACAGAAGACAAACACACCAACTCAGTCACGTAGACAGACAGTGAGACAAAGAAAAAGAACAGCTAAGGACTTTGTTAGGACATCATAACAAATGGTTAAAAAAACGAGCAAGCAAGCACTGAAAGAAACATGAGCTATTACATTTAACGAATCCTGCAAAGAACAATTGGTCACCAACAGGCATTAATCACAAAATACAGGTTTCAGCTTTGACCACCAGAGGGCGTAGATGCATCTATTTCCTTTAATAAACTGCTCGCTTACGCCCTCTGTTGGTCTCTTAAACTATAATATAAGCACCTCGCATCACTTCAGTTACTAAAAAATGAACAGGTTATCAGCATAATCGTGTCAGTGGAAGAAAATGTCTTTGTTAATTCAAACTCCATGTTTTCGTGCCAGTGGCCCAAGTGGTTAGTGACTTCAGACAGATGGTGACGTCCGTACACCAGGTGCCTGTGTGTGAGTGAGTCATCAGTCAAACAGATTCTGACAATGGCGCATAAATAGAGAAAGAGAGAAGTATGGTGGGAAAGTTTGGTTTTAGGTGTTTGAGCAGGACAAAGCCTGACAGCTGGCCGGTCTCAGCTTCTGTAGCTGTTGTTATTGTTAATGAGCAAGTGAAAGAAAGAGAGAGAAAACACTTGTTCTGCACAAGATAACCATTCTTTTTCCATCAGTCTTTGTCATCCTTTTCACATTTTTCTCCTTTAACATTTACAGCTTAAAAACTGACATTAATATTCATTATCTTTACAATAGCAGACTGCCTGTAGCATAACAACATACTTTTCAGAAGAGACATTTAGATGAGCATAAATAATATTAATTGCTAAAAGTATTTTGTTTCCCATTTTTTGCTCAGCTATTAAAGCGAGGACTTCCTCTATGAGCCAAAATGAGGAAGACGTGATGTAAATGACCTGTGCCAAAACAATTGCGACATACACTAGAGTTCAAAAGTCTCTAATGCTTACCAAGGCTGCATTTATTTGATCAAAACACAGTAATATGTATATATGATGTACAATAATATATGTATATTTTATAGAATATCCTTTAAAACGTAATTTATTCCTGTGATGACAAAGCTGAATTTTCAGCAGCCATAACGACAGGCTTCAGTTTCACACAGTGCTTTAGAAATCATTCTAATATGATGATTTGGTGCTCAAGAAACATTGATATTCTTATGGTAACCTTTAAACAATCTTACAGGACTCAAATTATAGTAAACAGCAGTATAGAAATCTTTTGTAAGACTAAAAATATCTTTACTGTCAGATTTGATCAATTTTATACATCCTCGTTGAATCAAAAGCTATTGATTTCTTTCAAAGAAGTTGAAAGAAACTTTTGAACAACAGCGTATGCAAGTAACTGTGGATTTCTTTTTCCATGACACCATATCCTTCCGTCTTAATTTTGACATCAGGTCTTGTTATCAAAGCCCTGTGTTATTCGAGCAGGCAGACACACTAGTCACACACAGAATCTGGGACACACAGGTGAGGTCACCAGGTAAACTGGGATGGAGAAGAAATAAAAGGATGGAGACGGGCACTGGGTGTTACTGTGGAAAGTTGAGGACGGTGGTGTTTTAGGGCTGAAGTTGGTCGTTAGTGCTGGTCATGACACTGCACACAAAATAAACCACCAGGAAAAAAAAGGGCCAATCACAGAACACACTGAGGGATGTAGACAAGGAACAGGGAAAGAGAAATAAAAAGATAAAAACAAGCCTTAAACAAGGGTGGGGGGGGGGAGTTAAGGTCATCGTTGCCTACCTTCTGGGGAATCTGAATGACAGATTTCTACAAAACAAAAGTAAAAGAAAAAAAGAAGAAAAAAAGAAAAGAAATGTATACATGTAAATTGAAGAGCAAAAAAGCGAATTAAAATGTCAAAGTGGTTGGGTTGCCCTGGACACAGCAACAATCAGTCTGGGGTTATTTGATGGGTTATCTGTTTAAACTGTACAGAATGAGCAAATAACATTAGTAATCTGGGTCACTGCATGCAATTAAACTATTAAGTCAATTAACACTTATAAAAGGGTTGGAATGCTTACACAAACTAAGTAGAGCTAAACCGCCTAATCTGAAGTATTGTTAAGGCCAACATGAAACCAAAACTGACCCAATTTACTTAATTCACGGCACAATAAGACTGGAAATCTAGCACATGTGCACAGTTAATCATTGCAAATTAACTTTTCATCATCTAGCTCCACCTCTGAAATGACTAACCTTTATGACTGGCCTTGACCACTCGAGTGATGAATCTAATGTTAACCAATAGGCAGTAGTTACTGTTTCGGATAATAATTCAAAGCATATTACATTAATATACACTACCATTAAATACTGCTAATGCTAATCAAGGATGCATTTGTGTTTAATAATACAGTAAAATTGTTTAGTATCATTACAATTTAAAACAACTGTTTTCTATTTTAACACATTTTAAAATGTAATTTATTCCTATGATGGCAAAACTGTATTTTCAGCAGCCATTAATTCATTCTTCAGTGTCACGTGATCTTTCACAAACATTTGTATGGTAGTATAATAGAAGTTGCAGCTATTACATATATTCATCAACAAATCTGAAAGTGAGGCATTACCATTAAGGTATAACCAGATGCTCACATTTATACCTGGCCCCATTTTGGCACATAGTGTCCATTGTTCACTAATATTCATTTCATTTAGAAAAATATAATATTTCAGAAGTAAAATGGGTTGCGATTGCCATTTCATGTTGACCTTGAGAATTAAAATGAACAAATCTTGTTCATGTCAAACCATTCCCACACTGGCTTAAACGTATACACAAAAGGACACAAAAACAAACAGATACACACGGACAAAATAGAAAATGCCATCTGTCCTTTCCTTTGATATCCGAGACTGAACAGAAACAAAAGACTAATACTGAACACATAGGTGTGCTTATATTCCTCAAAGTGCAACTGAGATTTTTCATCTAGCAGTTTAAACATGATTTTTGTGCTTTTGCAGAAGCAATATAGCACAATGTAAGTCTTAAGTTTTTTTGTAAACTGCCAGTAGTGAGTGGATGCCAAGGTGTCCCCTCCACAAGTATTTATAGAGCAGGGGAATGCAATACCTCAGCTGTTACCAAGGATACTGTCACCACGGAGGTGCGGAAAAGGTAGATATGTACGCTGGAACTCGGAGACAGTGATGATGAAACTGATAAGAAATCTGCATGTGTTTAAATGAGCTGAGATTCGTGTTGGGATTATGGGTACTGACAGCACTTTGATTGCCTTATGAAGGCCTGACCTTGGAGGTGAAATGAAGACAATACCCAAGACTCTGTTGAACAATGCGTTTGCGTGAGCCGGCGTTTTGCAAGAACTAATCCACTTGTGAAGCTGTTTTGATCACAGACGGACAACCAACCAGCATACTAACCAAATATAATGACAGACGCCTATGAAATAACCCTCAGCAGGAGGTGTGAGAATGTGCTGATGTTCGCTTTGTCTTCAAGTCTCTTTCTGTTATTTTTCATCATCACCTAGTCTATCTTTAACTGACAAATACCCGGCATTCATCGCATTCATTCTCACACCATCACGCTTAGCCACAATTGGGCTTCTCGAGGCTGTTAGCACCTCCTGAAATCAGTGACTTCCCCTGTCATTGCTCCAGCTCCATGTCAATCTATTGATTTATCCAACACTCGTTGTCTATCTCACCTGCGCACAAACTTGGAGGTGAACTTGCTGAAGATGCCGGAAGCCCCGGGTCGCCGTTGTTGGCTGTTGCCGTGGGACAGAGAAGGGGAGGCGGGGGCCCCGTGGTAAGGAGAACCCTGTTGGTCCCGTGCGCCCCTCTGCTGGCCAAGGTGGAAGGTGTTGCGGGTGGGCACCCCTCTAGGAAAATTGGTACGGTCGGTCCCAGCTGCACTGCTGATATTGTGGGCTGATGGGGAAGCACCAGGTGGTCTCTGTGGGGGATCACTGTGACAAAGCAATTTGTCCCCAAAGAAAAGGAAACACAAAGAAAGATGAGGATATGGCATGATCAATAATTAAAAATATATTTCTAATTTCCTTTAAAAAAAAAAAAAAAAGTAATAAAAATATTAAATAAAAGTTATTTCAATAAATATTTAAATGCATTTTTTGGACATCATTTAAATAAAATGATTTTAAAGTGTGCTTATCACAGGCTATGTTCCAATAAATTATGCATAATTATATGCACAATTACATATTGGTAATCTATTTAAATATACAATTAAACTGTAACAATGGCACTGTAAAATATAGTGTAACCACAACAATTTAAATAAATGTTAAATTTTTATTAGAAATTAAATAAAAAAATTAAATAAAATATGGCCATGGAAGGTTGATTTTCACTTCATGTGTCTGCAGAAAGAATAGCAGATAATGGGTTTCAAATCTGCTTTGTAAAAATGAAAACACTTAATTTGTACACTCATAAAACAATCTCCATAAATAATTTTTAACTTCAAAAATATAGATTTAAGTTATGGCAAACCAATAGTTAAAGTATCAGGAGCTCTGTTCTGGCACTCTGCTCAAGTACCTATATTATGTAATCTCAAAATAATAAAATGTCAACTGCAGAGAAGAGAACACAGACATATCTCTGGCCCAATGCATGGACATTTAATCCATCATGCACACAGATCAGGGATATTGTGAAACCTGTGCACTGTAATTTGTGTGTGTGTCCAACCAAGCATGTGTAGTGAAGCAGCACACCTCCCCCCACAGCTGTCCTTTCTGCACACTGTCTGTGAAAATCTCACCCAACCATATCAGGTCCATGCCAACATCTGTTTAAGCGCCAACCAGTGTAGTAGAACCTAGCCAGAACCAGTCGCCAACTGGCACAAGCACAGCCAGGGAGGTCACATGACTCTAAGTACCTGAACCCAGATCACAAACACTGGACCCATCTCAGAAATACAGTTGAGTTTGGAAAAACAAACTATGATCATTTAGACATGTTTACTGCTCCTGATTTGACAAGGTCACACACACTGGTTCACTTGTAGAAAGTAAAAACATTTAAATATATATATATATATATATATATATATATATATATATTTTACAGCCAACATGAAATTAATTTCAACACCATTTACTTTCCTTATCTTATTCTGCACATTTTTTTAATTGCATGCTGTTCTAAAGACAAATATACTGAATGGATGGATAAAATCAAGTCCCGATTGACAGTTTCATGTTTGAATACTCTGATTCATCCTGAAATGCCTTATGTTATGCAAGTAAAATGGGTTGTAAGCATCATTTTATGTTGACTTGGAGTAAAACAAGTTAGTTGGTTACTGGGGATCAGCATTTACAATGTCGCTAACTCAATTTCTTTCCCTTTTTCTTTTTACATTTTTTTATTTCTTTATTCATTTTGGCAACATTGCAATCACTTACCTTTTGGGGATCCAAGTATGACCTCAATACACTGGCTAAAAATGACCTTCTCAAACCCTCTTTACACAAAAGTTCACAGCAGGTCATCACCAACACTTCAGGGTGGATTAAACCGGGGGCCTGAAAGACTGTGAACATCACTGGGAGAGTGTCCAACTCTATCACTTAACCATGGAGCAAAAATACTCAGGGGCAGATTTGGGGAAAAAATAATCGACTAACTCTGACTGTGCAAACTAACACACACAAACACAACACCTTAGCAAGGGACTCAGACGTTCCCATGATAACACTGTAGTATGTTAGATATGGCACACGCACAAATTAAATACAAGCACTCACTCTAGCAAATATGAGCAGGAGCTTAAAAACCAAACCCATGCCACTGAGAAAACAAATCTGCAGTTTTAATGCGTGTCAGAACATACATGAAACATGCATTTATTATTATTTACATATATTCTCTGTCGAACCAGATATTTTCACAGTGGCAAACCACACAGTCCCAAGTTGTCAAAGTGAAGGCCCTTGCATGTGACTCATGTTGATGTTCTTCCAGGCAGCAAAGCATCAAACTACAGTGTTACCAACACCAGGTTAGACTCATGTAAACTAACTTTTCATAATCATAAGATATAAGCGAGATTGATCCGGTGGCAGCTAAAAGTTTCCTTAGAGCGTTTCATGAACTAATTTTCTTTATACATTTACATTTAAGCATTCCCTGTGAATCCAACCAATGACTTTGCTATTGCTACATCAGTTCTATGCCCTTGTTCAGTTTGCGGACACTATTTTCAGTTAAACCTTTTAAAATCTCCCTTCCTATATGCTATTTGTAGCACTTGTGGAAGTCAACACTTGTGTCCTGACAGGAGTCACATGAAAGGACCTTGAGAGACAGAATAAGCCACACTATATTCTGTACATGGCCCCTCACTCACTCACTCACTCATATATACAGTGCACAGATCTGAATATATGGCCCTTGCACTGAGGTACATTTCACTCCAGAGGGGAGACAGTGCACAGGGGGCAGAGAAATACAGATGAGTGAGAGAGACAATGCAACAGGGCAGCAGTACCTTCTCTCAATGGTCCCCAACCACGCTCGAAAGAGGCTCAGCTCACTGCATGCAACAAACCAGCCATTCACTTACAGCAGAACTGACAGGCTATCTGAACCACGCTAAGCTGTAGCATAATAAATGATGTGTTATTGGTGTGGTCAGTGTTTACTAGGAATACGCAGTTGATGTTAGTGGCCTTAAAGCGATGGTCAAGAGAGGAAAGGAAGCAGTGTTTAAAAAAAAGGAGGGAGCACGATTAGCTTTGAAGTGAAATGGGGTCTGTGAAGCATTATTGTAATTCAGCAACGCTGCCAGGTAACCTAACAACCAATCATCACTCCATGTGAAAGCTGTTACAAATAGTATTATATCTTATTTGTTCCTGAAATCCCTTCTGAAAAAAAGTGTTGTGGTCCAAACTGGTTTGAAACTGGAAAGACCTGGTTGACCAGGTTTAAAGAAGTAGTTCATTCAAAACTGAAATGTGATTTTTCTGGATGAGCCTAATGTTATGCATACAATCAGGGAGGTCCAAAAGAACTCAGACTTTCATTGTACAAACAAAAAAGCACAGTAAAAGTAAGTTATTCAGATCAGGAACGATACAAGGGTGAATAAATCATGATAGTTAATTTTTAGCTGAACTGTCTATTACTCCTAGTAGAGAAGAAGCCCGGACACAACTGTGCAACACAAGCCAAAACATATGCTGGTGTCCAGCTGTGTCGGCCTTTTCAGAAGGGATATGAAAATGTGTCTTGTTTTCGCCTTGTATCACAGCCATCTCCCAGTGTTGAGACTGTCAACTTTTGTCACCCCCTGACTTCCTGCAAACTCTTTCCCTGCCAAGTAAATGATTTCTAAGAATGCAGAAACCCCCTGAGACATGCTACAGTTCCCAGATTTCATCACTTTATGCGACACTGTTGAGTAGTTGACATGACTGGTTTCCTGTTGGGTTCTCTCTTTGGCGGCGTGGGGACTTGCCTGGGCCGGTGTGAGTGGAGGTCTGCGGGGCAGGGATGGGCGGAGGTGGAGAGGGACTTGTGATGGCGGGTGCGTGAGGAAGAGGATGAGGAGAGCACGGCGCCGGCCGAGGCCGTGGAGGCGCGGGACCCGGGCGTGTTTAGGCTAAGAGGAGAGAGAGAGTGGGCCCTCCGTACACACACACAAATCGGCACACACATAAACACGAGTGTGTACGTAAGTGTGGAGGCAGGGAGGGAGATGTATTCAATTAGAAACAACACTTCGCACACATTAGAGAGAATGATGAAGACAGATAGACCAATATACAGACCAGCAGACAGAGAAACTGACAGATCAACAGTCAATAGATGTGGATAGACCAATAGATAGATGTAAAATCAACAGTTATAGCCATAGAAAGATAGATAGATGAACTGACAAAACTATAGACAGATCAAGAGCAACCAATGGAGCGACTGGTAGATAGATGATAGAGTGATAGATAGACTGACAGATATACCGATATTCCGACAGAGAGAGAGAGATAGATGACAGATGACAGATGACGATAGATAGATAGATAGATAGATAGATAGATAGATAGATAGATAGATAGATAGATAGATAGATAGATAGATAGA
>JAUCMS010000127.1:1068056-1086714 GCA_032357445.1 Enteromius radiatus | reverse complement strand
TTGGATGCGATTAATCGCGATTAATCGTTTGACAGCACTAATATATATATATATATATATATATATATATATATATAGTTTTTTTTCTTACACACACACATACATACAAATACATATATATTACTTATCCCAAACTTTTTAATGGTTGTGTGTGTACATTGTTGTTGTATTTCAATCATTTTAATTTCCTTTGCTGGGGAACCGGCTCTCAATACAATTCAACCAACATGCCTGCAACTTGAAAGAAATGCGATCCTGCAATCCAATCTGAACTACCAGAAACCTCTATAGCCACAATAGAGGTGTGGCTTAAAGGTTAACACACACACAGATGGATCACTATTACAGTACATTTACAAATCAGGGTAAATGCTTTATAATCAATCTTCAGCACTGTGGTAACATTATTTACTGTACATCTAAGTGCATGCGTTTCTGTGTGTGAAAGAAAAATCACACCCTGATATAAAGAGAAAAATGAAGAGGTTCAGACACAGAATTGTACACTAAGCAGGATTTCTGGGGGTCCTGAGTGGGGCGCAAGAGAATTACATTAAGTTATGCAAGGAGACGGTGACCAACTTCAAGGTTCAAGAATCACTATGATGATGGTTTGGACTAATAAGCAACTTCGGTTACATCGACATGGCAACGTTCATCCAGAGAGACACTTCCTTTCATCTTAACAAGGAAAAGATCTGGGGTCAGCAGTTCCAGAGTTTAGAGTACACTCATGATAGCGTGTGGGTGTGTGTGTGTGTGTGTGAGAACAGAGGACTCAGTCCTTCACCTGGACTTCTGTAATGGACTTTAGTGACAGACACAGAAGAACTACTAAAGACCATGTGAAAGATGAAGGCACGGCTGAATGCAGAACTTGCTTCTCAGGGCATGTAATACACACACCCACACAAGCACACATTCTTACCTTAAGATCTCGGTGTACAATACACTTCTGATGGCAATACTGCACAGCTGAGACAATCTAGAGAGATACAGAGAGAAGGTGTGGTGAGCAATCAGGAGAGTAGGTTACGTCATTTTGACTGCTCATGGGAGTTGTCGCTCTTTAATTGAGCTTTTCTATCAGTAATTAAGCTATCATACACACACATGCACACAGTAGAGTTAATGAACGCACACACAACTACTAGCAAAAAGGACCATTTGGCACCACCTGTCACAAACCACTATTTTTTAAAACATTATATACTTCCCAAGGGTCCATTTATAAGATCTTATATACAATAAAAAACAGTTTTATAATAAAATTAAAACTCTGTACAGATGTCAGATGCTCTTGCTTCTATTAAAACCAAATTTTATTTGGATCATTTTCACATCATCCTGGAGAACACGATCGTCAGCTTTTATGTTAATTTGTGTACATTTTCTGCTCTACTATTGCACTCCTTCTGATGATAAGATCAGTAATTAAAAAGTCATAATAGAAAAATGTAAGCATTTTCACTAGTGGGCTCAGACCTCATTGTACGTACATGTGAGCTTTGACATTGAAGCATGAGTCACACACATGCGCTCACACTGACCTGTCTAAATTTGGCACGCGCTTCCTTTTCTTTCATCCTCCCGTGAGCAACAAGGTAATCAAAAACCTCGCCTTGGAAATGGAAGAGGGGAAAATTGCAAGAGAGTAGAAAATGAGAGATAAAGACAAGAGATAAAGAAGAAGTGGTACAAGTAGAGGAGAAGAACAGACAGATCAGGCAAAGGAAAAAGGAAGACAGGAGAAAGACATTATTTCAAATGCAGTGTCTTGATTCTTAGGTCTTGACATGATTAACAGCTGGCAGTTCTAGTCTTTCAGCCCACTCACCTCCACTGGCATATTCCATGACTAAATACAGTGTCTTTTCTGTCTCGATCACCTCAAATAACTTTACTGGTGGAGAAAAAGAGAGATAATCACAAATCAAAACATGTTAAGAGACTGTTCACACCAAATTTGAATTTTTAGGCACATCCCAAACAAGAATTAACAAGAAATAACTCTTTAAATCTTTATAATACTGGCCCAAACTCTTAAATCAATAGAGAGCTACAGGGATGACATTTTGATAGGTCAAAACTCGAAACAAGTTAACATTTTACTTCTGGTTCCATTGCCATAAAGTCATTTTTAAACAGGTTTTTGGTTAATTGGCTGAAATTGGTTAACACAAAGAAGACATTTCCACATTTTACTTATGACATACAATGCATGAGTAAAACCCCCTTGTGCTTTTACTTGTCTTGAAAAGGACAGTGTCTAACAATTGGTGAAAACCATTTATAAATATATATATATATAGTTACATTCCTATACATATATAACAATATATATATATATATGTGTGTGTGTGTGTGTGTGTGTGTATTTCAAACTTTCATAAAGTGCTTATTTCATCACAGTACATATTTCCTGCAATAATCTAAAAGCCAATGAAAAATTCTATTAGGCTTTTGACGAGGGAACAAGGCTGATGCTAACTTCCTCAAAAAACATGTCATGCAGCCCTCTATTAGCAATAGCTAGCTGTGATTGTGTTGCATTTTAGTTTTCACTGTATACAAACATATATTATATATAACATCACATCTGCTTTGGAAACTGTGTAAATCCATTTAATTGTTTGTGTTTTGAACACTTCAATATGGTATATAAAAAAAAAAATTAGAAAATTTGCCATTTGAAATAGTTGAAATAGTTTTACTACAAAGGTTTTCTATTGAGGTTAACAATGCTAACCACTTAGGTTTAGAAATAAAATCTCATATTACTAATGTAGCATATCTACACCTCTAAAGCACAGCATTATTACTTCATGGGATACCACCGTGTGAGTTTGAAGTTTAAGGAGAACAGCAGTGATAAATACATCTATTTTTATATGAAGCCCTTCAGGGTTCAAAACCCACCATATCTATCTTCAGCAGCTGACAAGATTATAACCAAAGTTTAGTGCATTAGAATGAGTCTCCTGAGCTGAGCAGCACTGTCAAGAATTTGTTCTATCTCATAAGCAACAAAAACCCACAAACCCTAAAGAAAAAAATGGAAATGCTCCAAATCCAAACAAACAGCATCTAATAAAGAGAGATGCATTAATAAAGTACAATTATAAAAAGGAGTCAGTTTTAAAGCTCAGAGCTACGCTATTCATCACAGTCTATTCAACGAAAACAGGCCACTACTGTTTGACATTAACGCAATGAATAAAATACATAATCCCTACTTTGTGTGTGTCGTCATGGAAAAGATCAAGGAGTGTTTCAGATCAATCAGCTGTGATTGTGCGACGTGATACAAACACAGACACACTTAGCCATTGAACAGAAAGAGAGCAAAGTGTCTGAATCAGGACTAAAATCCTGCTCTGTTCTTTGATATTTATGAGCACAAGCTGAGCGTTAATGAGCTAGAGTTTCCATCAAGACCACCGTCACAGCACAGGCAAACATACACACTTAAACACACAGTTCAATACATCAGCAGTAACTGATGAGTGCATATCAGCACACATCAAACAGTCCATTTCTTCAACATCTATGACTTCAAAGCCTCAGGAATGCTGATTTCAACGATTTCAGCAAACCGGTCTTATCTTGGATCGGACAATTCCGATGATTCATGTCAGACACTGATTTGAAATATTAGAATAATTCAATTAATTGTGGTGTGGCCAGTTAGACAGGTTCTTTCTGAAGCACTCACCGATATTTGGGTGATTCAGCAGCTTCATGATTCTCACTTCTCGGAAGAGCTGAAAAAAAAAAAAACAATAAAGAGAGCATATTTGAGATGATTGTAATCATTGACAAGGTGCTATTAACCTAATCCTTATGATAATGATAGGTACATTAAATCGAAAGGATAGTTTACAAAAAAAATGGTCCCCACTGACTTTCATAGTATGGAGAAAATACCATGGAAGTCAAAGGGGACAGTTTGGTTACCCACATTCTTCAAACTTTTGTCTCTTGTGTTCAAAGGAATAAAGAAACCCAAACAAGCTTGGAACAACTTGAGGTTAAATGTCCCTTTAAAGGTTCAGGTAAATCCCATTTCAGACTGGTTTGCCTGTCTCTCAGTGTGGTCAGGCTGGTTTTATAGGGAATTTAAACAGTTAGTCAGAGTTTTAAGCAAGGCTAGCAGACAATCTAAGACCAACAAAATATTTTAGGTTGGTTTAAGCTGTTTTAGTCAGAAAATACTAATAACTTATATTATATACAATGATGTTTAACAATGTGTATTTTTTTTTATAATAGTACATCAAGTATTAGTAATAGTGCTTAATCAAAAAGTGTAATATTGTCTGTAATATCCTAATATTAGAAATATATTATAAGAATTATCTTAATATAAGAAATCATTGTAAGGTGTCATTGTAGTACTCAAAAAATAATTTTATCTCAATATTATTATAAGTTGAAAATAGAAAAGTATTCATCTGAAATAGAAATGTCTTTTTTCTGTCATTTTCGATCAATTTAATGCATTCTATCTGAATTCAAGCATCTTAGTTTCAAAAACCAATTTATTCCAAAAGCGTCTTTCTGACCCCAAAATATCCCACTTGTGAATGGCAGTGTATTAATATTTTACAGCACATACATTGTTAAATTTTCATTAGCAGCAGGAACAATGCATTAACCTCATTTCTTTAATATCCTCCAGGATTCTGCCATAGTTACAGCAAAAAGTTAATGGTACATGACTAGCATATGTATGTGTGCATGGGGGTAAAGCAGAACCCGTTCATTCCCACGTCAGAGGAAATCCTTCAGTCTCTCTTCCTGTAATTACCCCTTCTGTGCCCTCTCTCCAGACATATATACAGATAAAGAGATCTGCAGACTCACTTTTTGAAGACTAGAAGAGTTGAGTTGTGTCTTGTCTATGATTTTCACTGCTACCTGAGACAAAAGAAACACAAACACATCTTTAAACACCACTTTTTTCTTAAGGATTTACCAGAATACCACAGTTACACTAGAAAGATGACTTTGAACGCTCTGATCTATATTTGCATGTTTCTGCAAATTCAGGCAGCAAAAGCATGTCCCAGGGCTTGATCTTTATTAAAACAGATCAACTTTCATATTTCAGCTTTTGAAGATCATATTAAAACTGGCTTTAACAGTTTCACAATGCTTTCCTTTATTTTTGTTACGTGTTGAAATAAATCGTAAATCTTATATGAGGTTTATATGACTGTCCCACAGCTGCGGCATCGTTTTCAGCAAGGAAGAAACAGAATCTGTGAAGAACCTGCTTGGGAATGTTGAAACATGGCAAAAGAAATAAAGAGAAAAATCAACAGAAATCAACTTTTGTGCTTTTGAGCAATACGTCTTATTTACATTCAGTCCACACTACAAATATAAGTGATCTGAAATTAGATTCAGCATATCTGGAGCCAGTTACATGAACACAGCAATGTATGCCATTCACAGTCATGTTAAGACCGTGTCTTAAAAACTAGTCTGACTAGATAGCAGTTAGCCAAGGGATAATCCATACTTTCTCAAATTTGAACTGACTTAAAGTCATGAGTAGCATTAAAGAAAAAAAAAATAAAAATTGATCCCTAACTTGTAATACAAGTCTAAGCTGTTAATGCAACAAGCCCTGGATATGCATCACAGTCAGACATGATTTAGGATGCATCATGTATAAATCCCAAATGGTCAAAAAGAATGAAATACGTGTACTATATGATGATAGTATTTACTCTGCCATTAGCCGTTGCTCTGTAATTGTAAATTAAAGATCCACAACTATACTTTGAAAGCTGTGTGGACGCGGATGTGCGTGGAAAGTGAATTATATCCGGGCCTTAAGTCTGCGTACACTGGACACTATAAAGCGACCATTGAAAACCAATTGGAATTTATTTTTAGCACGTCATAAATGGAGATTTGTTGCGCTGCATCATATACCACAATCGCGAGACACATTGCATATCACACCCCTAGTCAATCCCACACCAATTTCTTTTTTTTTGTTCATCTAACTATGCACAGGGCATCTAGTTACCTCTTTAGAAGTGAGGACATGTCGGGCCAGTTTAACCTTGGCAAAGTTGCCCTTGCCGATGGTCTTCAGCAGTCTGTAATTTCCTATGTGGGGGTAGTCATCCACCGCCGGCACCACATTCCGACTACGTGACACACTGGGACGCCCTCCTCCTTTGGCATCAGAGTGGGTCTGACAAAGAGATGAGATATAGGGATCAGAAAAATGTTTCAGATGGTCAAACTCAGATGACACTCAAATTCAACTACATTCTCCCCCTCTCACGCTTTCACACACACACACACATATACACACACACACACACACTCTCACACATACAGATAGATGTATCAGACTGATTCACAAGAGGAAAATATGGCTGCAGTCATTCACACAGCTGTAGAATATCGCTGTCATTTTGGTGAGCCACATACACAGTGATGATCACAACCTCTGACTGAAGTGACTACTGATAGTGTCAGAACCAGATCAGTGTGTATTAGTGACATGAGAGGCATGAAAACAACTACAGTTAAAAAATTGTATGTATGTACAGATAGTGTAAATAAGCATTTGAAGCAGAACTTGGTGTGTGTTAAGTACAATCATCTAACAACTTTTGACTGCTGGTATGAAGACTTTCTGTAGTTACAAAAGATTGTGGATACAGTTGAGTTTACAACCTGAAAATAATTTAAATTATGATTTCATTTGTTATTTTGAATATTTATGAATTTTCTGTTCATCAAAGAATCCTAAAAATATGTCTATTTCCCCAAAATATAAAGCAGCATAATTGATTGTGATTATCCCAGCTGATAACAGTAGGAAATGCTGTGCTTATTGAGACTCAAATTAGCATATTAGCATGATTTCTGAAGGTTCATGTGACAATGAAGAATGCAGTAATGGCTGCTGAAAATTCAGCTTTGCCATAATGAGAATACATCACATTTTAATATATTAAAGAAAAAAAGTAGTTAAAGTGTAGTTGCTGCATTTGCTGGTTAGCTTGCAACTGAATAGGAAAAAGAGTCAGAGAAACACATACGCATTCAAACTCTGGGTCTGAAGATATGGATATTATGTAATGCATCACATGCGCTATGTTAATTTATGACTTCCTTCAGCACTTGTGAACACTCTTAGTGTTCTTTTATTCACTGCCCTAGCACCAAACTTAGAAAATGTCTTTTTTTTAATCATTACTACTATTTATCATACTAAGCATTAGAAAATGGCAAGCAAGACATGCACTTGCATTGCTTAAGTAGCCCACTTCAAAAGATGTGTGCAGCCAGACTTCTCAATAGAAAAAGAAAATTCGAACAAGTTTGGACAGACATGACCGTGAGAAAATTATGACAGAACTTTCATTTTTAGATGAACCATCCCTTCAATAATGTTTTTCAAGGGAACAAAATGACGGGACAAGAAAAGAGAATCATCACAGCAATCATAAAGCATTCTAGTGAATGAAAAATCATAATCTCATGAGAGTCCCTTAACCCCACTAAATCTTCTCAACTCTCCTGTCCAAGTCGAGATTAAATCCCAATTTCCCATGTTACCCCATCACACTGGTGAAACATACAGATCAGATTAGATTAATCTAATCCACTGTAATCTAATCCAATCTAGATTAATTCAGACGAGTCCATCTGCTAAACCGGCAAACACACACACACACACACACACACACACAAAAGCATGCTAACATTTACACAAGTAGCATCACACAGCCTTTATCATTTTAAACTCTAACTTTACAGAAGTTTCTCCATTTTGTACTCAAGCTAAAGCAGAGCTCATTAAAGAGAAAGTTCAATCATCAAGAGGGAACCAGCCAACTCCATGAGCCCTGTGGTGCTGTGTGTGTTGTGTGTAAACCACAGTTCACATATCCGGGCGCTGTACTTCATGACAGCTCCGTCTTCAAAGACCAACCGATCAAAGTTCAAAGCCATAAATGTAATGCTTGACGTCAATCCACTAAATGGTGCACACTTAGAGGTATGTATTTAAATGAAGACGCTCTTTATTTCTTTACCCATTTCACATGATGCCAATTTTGAAAGAGGAGCTGCTCACGAGAAAGGCATGAGAAAAGCTGGCTGAAACAATACAGCAAACCCACACTGTCTGTCTGAATGTGTGTGTTTATAGGTAAACTGAGCCAAGAGCAGTAGCAAAGGTCAGGGCACAGAAAGCTGAAGACTGACAGTGTGCTGACAGTAACAGAGGGGCAAGGACTTAAAGTATTATAGGGCATGTGTGCAGGTATGGCTGGGGACTTAAATTTTAGACCTTGGTGTAGCTCGTGTGTTTGCATAGTCATGAGAGTGCTGATACATACATAAAGCAGAACTGATATCAATACATCACTCATAAACAGTAATGAAACACTCTGCTACTATGTCACAACGCACTTTTACAATGGCACTCTCCTTTTTTTTAGCTAATCTTTCTTCCTTATCAAACAGAACTTCACATGAGACCTGCCCCAAGTGTATAAGGAAGTATTATTTATAATTTAAAGCAGTAGTGAAAAGACAAAGTTACATTTTTTAAATAAAATTAATTAGTATTTACATGCTCTATAAATTGTTTGTGCTTTTAGCTTAGCAACATACTATCATCAATCTCTACTGGAGTCAATGTGATTGTTTGTCAAGCCTTTTGTGAGTGTCACATGAGCAACTTGTGTTGCATGCATGAACGACCCTTAATTGAGTTGCTGAACTGGACATATAGCGTTTCAAATCAGTCACTTCCAGGTTCCATTTCATTTTAAATGCTTCCTTAAAGGGACAGTCCACTCCAAATGTCCAATTCTGTCATTGATTACTCATCAGTACAAACCTTTATGACTTATTTTTTTCCTGTGGAACACAAAAGCTGTTATTTACAAAAATGCTTCATTGATTTTTGGCCATACAGTGGCTGTCCAATGTTTTAATATTAAATATATTGTTTTGAACAAAGTAAGTCACAGGTTTAGAACAACATGAGGGGGAGTAAATAATGACTGAATTTTGAACTATCCATTTAATCTTTCATCCACAAAATCCCTGTCATTCAAATCGCCAACTCTTAATGAAAACTTTGTGTCGCTTTGAAATGTTGTCAGAATCAACCATCACTTTCTAAAGTAACTGCTTATGCAGACAGCAGCCAGCCCACGAGGATTTAAAAAAGAACCAGAGAGTCTCAAAAGGGCTAATTTTTTTGTATATCCTTTGGCATATACCTTACTATTAAAGAATCATCTAGGACGAAGGTCAGTCTGGGTTAAATAAAATTCCTTTTTTTGCTCTTTTTCTGGGTCTTTCCCTCGCTCCATATCATCAACTATCTCTCCTTGTAATTACACCCTCCACAGACAGCAGTGAGGATAGGATAATGTTCTCCCTGACAACATGCTGTCTGTGCCGGAATCTTTTTTAGGTTTACTGGGAGTCCTTCTTACTTCAGCGTTGAACCTTAAATACCACCTTCTCCGGCAGCTCTGAGATCCCGTGTTTAGCTGACACTGGTTCAGCTCAGTAGAAAGCTGATCAAACCCAAAAACTGCTCTAAGTGCTTCATGACACAGAATTTTGTGACCGGACCTGATGTGTTTTGACCTGATCCATGACTAATCTTTCAAACTTTTCTCAATGCTCTCTTTAAAAGAAAGACAGATGAGTGAACCAGCGGCACCAGGAACCCAATAAACACAAATACTGTAGTAGATGTTCTGTTTCAAAACACACATGCACTTGCACGCAATCCAGCACGTCTTTAAAGAAGCAGTCAGTCACTGGGTCGTGATTGCAGCGTTGCCATGGAGATCTGTTGTTCGTCCTCATGCTATCTTCTCTTTTCTTTACCTTTCTAAAGGACAGCTCTCTTTCTTGTATCTCTATCTTTCCATTTCCCCCTTCTTACTTTTCTTCATCCTGCTTTCTCGCTTGCTGTGGTGAAAAGGAAATTGGGCGTAATATTCCAAGTACAGAGAGTGAAGCCCATCTCTGCCTAGAAAAAGAGAAACTGTTTTTCAACACACACAGATGCGGTCATACACGCCCAGAAAGCGACAGTCACGATGAAGAACTATAAATACTTCACCACCTACACATACACCATCTCTCCCTTTCACACACACCAAAGTTTTCTACAAAATTCTGTTTTTGTGAACCTCAATCCCATAATTGGTTTTAACTACATGCTAAAACCAATCTACATTTGCTTGTTTTGTTCATTAAAATGCTAGCTATTACAACAAAAGTCTTTGAATGCCTAACTATTTATTGTAGTATAAACATCAAGACAACTAACAAGTCAAGCTAAGCACTATTCTGACCGATTCAGTGATTCAGATGGATCCAAACTATTTTTGTTCTGTATTGTGATGAACTGATGTAACAATAATGTGATGTGATAATAATAATAAAAAATACAAAAAAATATGGACTTTGGGTGGATTCATCCTTGGTCACTTCATGTGTTTTCTTTCATTATATAGCATTATTCATCAGATTATGAAAAGGTGAATGAGGTGTAAATGCTTTCTAAAATGCATTAGAGACAGACTGCAATCCGATTGCACAAACCATTCCAGATGCAACTGGATACATGCAAATAGATCTAGTTGCTAAAGCCACATATGTACATTTTACTCCTCCTAAAATGGAAAAAATAAAAATCTGAGTGTGAGTTATAGCTATACCACCGCAACATGCATCACCACATATATGGACCATCAGGGATAAGCATCTCGCTTTAACAAGCATGTACAAATTGATGCAAATTAAACTCACCATTCAGCATCACATCTTCACATGTGCAATATTCATCTTTATTAAAAGTGCTGAATGCTAATTTATTTCACTAGTGCTGATGACACTCCCTCACTGTTAAGGTCTTTGATCTTGAGATCAACAGATGATAAATAAAAACATGTTACCTATCTGTTGCGGTCTGTGATGTGACCTCCACTGAATCTGCTTGTAGTGTGGAAATTGAAGATCGGATTTATAATCCTTGTTTTGTTGGCCTCAGTTATGTGGCCATTAGTTCGTGAAAAAAAAACGAATCGTTCGGTTCGCGTGTCTCGATTCGGTGCATGCATGTATCGAACGGTTTGACGGTTCATGACATGCGCAATGCAGCTTCGTGCCCCGTATAATTGACGTCGGCGTGTTTCCCTTTCGCGCGAAAGAATTGAGTTGTCTACGGTGTGGAGTGAGTGCGGCAGGTCACAATACTGTACGTGTAGAAATGGCAAGTGAGATGGTACGTCCACACCAGACGCGACTTGCGCGAATAAATCGCGCTATCGCGCGTAGTTGGATGCTTGAACATTTTGAGTTTATTCGCTTCATTCGCGCCACTTAATTCGCATCTTTGCAAATCTTTGCTTTGACATAACATGTAAATCACTCGCGCTTAACGCGTCATTTGTGTCTGGTGTGAACGCACCTGGAGAGAAAAAGAAGGCTGCCCAGAGTTGGAGGATGCGCCAGCGTCGTTTAAATCTGGTGTGTGGCAACATTTTGGATTTCATGTTACCTATGATGGCCGCGGAAAAACTGCGACTGCATGCAGGTATTGTGCAACACGCATCCAATATGCTAATGGCAACACTTCGAATATGTTATTTCATCTGAGAAGACATCACCCCATTATGTGTCTGTAGACAGTGTAAGGAGGAGAGAGCCAGTAAGGAAACAATTATTACTCTTACTATTATAACTTTTTTAATACTGTATACTAAATTGTAGATAATTAAGCTATATATCATATGCTGAAGTACTTTTCTGGAGGGTTAAAGATTAAAAGAAAAAATAACAAGAACCGTACAGAACCGAAAACTGTGACCCTAAAACCGTGATACAAACCGAACCGTGGGTTTTGTGAACCGTGCCACCCCTAGTGGCCATGTGTGAATGGAACAGTTTCAACAAATCTAATAGTAATCTGATTTTAAAAAGCAAACAAGGTGACAAAAGACAAAAGTAAATGTGGCCATTGCACTTAAAAGCCAACAAAAAAAAGAGTTGAGTTTACAGTCGACTGTGAGGAGATGAGGTTTAATTGGACTGCATTATTTTAGTCTTGGGTTATTTTACTCATGGGTAAGGTTTAGATATAGTCAAGACTACATTTTTGGATTAAAATGTTGTTCCAGTGTCAACAAAATATGCTGACCCATGAACACATTAAAATCAGGATGTGCTGGGGAATCTGGCATTAAAATATTTTCTCTTTCGAAGGTGAAACTTAATTTTATAAATCAAACAAAAGATGATATTCTTTTTCTTGCCAACTTTAACTTGTGATTAAATAAATGAATTGATTCATAAGAGTTTTTCATATGTGAATCATGCTACACTAGTCATGCTGTATGTTTGGTTATGCTTGCAGAGGCAACAATTATGTAATAAAACTGCTTTGACCTGTTTTTCAGTTCCAGAAGAGGGTGGAATGAAAAAGAAAGAAAGAAAAAAGGAAAGGAAGGAAACAGAGGATTTGTGGAAGGAAATGGAAATTAAAGAAGCAAAGAATTAATTATTAGTAAACAGGAAAAATAATTAGGAAGGAAAAAAGCTGGATGAACAGAAAGCTGGACAGAAAGACAGATACAGAAATATGTATTTAAAATCACGATGTTCAGGTGTTTCTCACATGAAATGAGTCAAATAAAAAAATACATAGGAAGAGAAGCACAAATGAACTAATGGATGGATGGATGAATGGGGGACAGGACCTGCAGGTAATGCATGGAGCTGTAAATCCCACACTGCCTCTATTTAAAACTAGAGTCTGGAGGCAGCCAAGGGCACAAACCGAGAGCAGATGGAGTGTCTCTCTCACTCTCCCTCTTCTTCATCACACCTCTCCCCTCGCTTCAGCTCGTCCTATGTCAGGAAACTGTCAACAGTGAATAAATAATCCTGATATTAATATGCTCTCTCTCAATGAGCAACAATTCCTCTGGGAAGTAAAACTCCACAGGGTGGCTGGCTTTTTCCGGTGCACTACAGGGTGTGGTTTACGCCCCTTCTGCCCTCATGGAGTGGAGATATCAAACGAATACACCTCTAGTGACTGTTTACCTGAGCTGAGCTTTAAAAACGTGCACAGAGAAAGACTGAGGGCAAAGAGAATGAAAAAATGAGTCTGAATAGGCTACTAGGGATGGGAGAAACGATTCTCAATTGAACTTCAAAAACTGAAAGTACTTTATGCTTATTGTTTCTTTGTTTCCTTTTATTACATTTCCTTGTATATTATTAAGCAATGTCTAGTTAGTTACAATCATTTATCATCAATTTTTAATTATTATAGAAATTATAATTATACAAGTCATTTAAAAATACGCAAATCATTTTGATATTCTAAGTTAGCAAAAAAAAAAGAAAAAAAAAAGTCAAATCAAAAGGCCATGCATGAATTAATAAAGACTAAAAAAAGGTGCAGAAAACAATCAGTTCACAAAAACAAGCATTGAATGTCTTCTCTCACACACACACACACACACACACACACACACTCCTACATGACGTCAAGTGCCTGAAATCAGAGAGAAGGCCTCGGCACTCCCTTCAGTCAACTTCACACCCAGTGCAACTGGAAAGGCCTGTTTACTTACACACACACACACACACACACAGCATTTCAGACTCTGGACTTGATCTCAACACGGTGACTCAACAACATGCTCGCTGTCGTAAAAAATGCAAAGCCGTGTGTAAATGTGAGCCCTGTTCGAGCTGCTGAAGGTCAGGGAGCTAAACAGGGTTTATAGTCCGCTGTGTTCACAGTCTCATATTAAGCTCAATCTTCAGCCGCCCAACCTCATGTTCCCAAACACATCCCAACTTTCTGACAGTATTCAAATTCCTCTCCAGAAAGGTAAATCTGGTCTCTTGTTTTTTTAGGATTATTTCATTTGATTGGGTGTGGCAGTTTCACAGATATGTCAATGGAAAAGCTAATCTCAGCTCAGACAACGAGGTGACATCTTTGAATATTTCCTACAGTATTTACAGTACTTCTACTTTCTATTCTACTATTCTATAATTTAGAGACAACTGCCAAAGGAACAGACAAACATTTAATACTGTGGCTATGAAAGAATAAATACTAGATAGTACAATGCAAGTTTTAAATTAGAATTAAGAAGAACAACATAAGACAACTAACAAAATATATGCAATTTTTAAACGTTTTACATAAAAACTGATTAAAGATGTCAACCTAATTATTTACAAATATTTTGTAACCTTCTATTATTACAGCAATAAAACAAATACTGTACTAAATGAAACTACCACATAATGTACAAATAAAACTTGAACATTCATTACTAAAACAAACAATGTCTAAACACAGGTTGTGGCATGGGTAGGTATGTTGTTGACGCCCACTTGACTGATTTATGATGTACGTAACTGAATTTACGCACCTGTAGCACACTAACTGCAACCTAGTTATAATGGAATGATGCCTGCAAAGGAGGCTGTGATTTCATGTCTTTGGGCACTTTCCCATTCAAGCCTTTTGTGACTTGATCATGAGGTTTTATTAATATTAATGACAGTATGGTTCACTTTTGCTGAAACAAATCCAGTCAGGAAGTGAATCACTGATCATCTATGTTTTATGAGAGTGTGGTATGTTACCCCAGAAAAATCAATATGAGATGTCTGTGGACAAAGCAAGAAATGGAATTTTTATTAGAGATATGGTCCAAGTTTCTTTATACCAAGCAATTTCACTCTGTGATCATTGTATATGTAGGCAATAGGTAAACAAGTATAGCTTCTATACACCTTGTATAGAAAAAGGCTTAAATCTCTAAAACTGTTTTCCGAGATGTTTTAATAACATGTCTAATCAGCAATCAAATATTCCAACAACTGCATCACAAAAACCAAGCCCAGCAAATGAGCATGTGCATTCTACAGTAAACAATGAGTAAAGGCCTTTAGCAAAGAGGTAACTGTTTCTTTTTTTAAGCTGCAATATAGTTTTCTCTCATTAATTTTTCTATGAGTGGTCGGTCTCCTCGATCTAACTATAGTACTAACTAAGGAGATTTTATTTTCATCAAGCAACGTAAAGGTCATTACAAACTCCTGATCAATCTAACCAATCATTCTGCAGCAACTCACAATAATCAGTAAAAACAGTTACCTGTATTTTTTAACTTAATTGGTTGGCAGCTGCAGCTGCAGCTTTAGCATTAAAAAAAAAACGTTCCAATAGCTGCTATAAACTTAAATTGATTGATTCTAGCCCATTTAATTTGCCCATTACACTATATGAATGAACTACAACATATTTGAGAAGACACCGCAAAGACACTCTAATGTGGTCGAATCGCTGTAGCGTGGGTCTTCCCTGCAGCCCTATAAAGCTTCAGGACCTGTATGGGAGCCATTTCCAGAGAGCTGATTACATGCTGATGATCTGTCTAGTAATTTATCAGTAATGACAGTGAGTCTAACGTCATGCCTTCCACCCATTGAGATTTAACCACACCTAATCCCCTCACCAAAGCTGAGAACATGTGGATGCAGTTCAGTAGGTTGTGGTGACATAAATTAATGTAGAAATGTTTTTTATTTCTCATCTTAGAGAACCAACAGTTTGAGACTGATGATAAAAAAACACTAAGATGGCTCCCATACTTTATGACTTTACAACCTGCTCTTTCACCTGCACTTTGCTATTCTTCTCTATGTCAATACTGGCCTTTGTTTGTGTATATAAAACATGGATAAACCTGAAACCAATTCAAAACAAGTGTGGGAAAGTATGTGTTTACAGAAACCACATCTTAAAGATGTTTTTATTTCCTTAAGTTGATTCTGATGATCAACGCAGTGGCCTCATTACATATTTACCATTTATGATCTACTCAGAATTGAAACACTGAGCGCAATGTTCCACTCTACATACAACAACAACAGAGCGGCTGAAGCGATAAGACGATGACATCTTAGAAGCATTTGCATATGATTTATCAATCTAGGAATTACTATAATCGTTTGTGTGCCATCCTTACAGACGACATGACGATGGATTGCTTATATCTAAGCATCTCAAAAGATTACATACCTGCAGTGCTATCTAGTTCCTGCAGATCAGTTTTGACTTGACTGAATAATATCAGGATTACTGCTTTGACATACATAAACTGCTGGCATTTAAAAAAAAAAAAAAAAGGTTTTTATTCCAGTGAAATGATCTGCCTAGTGGAGCGAGAAGTGCTAATGGAGTAAATCACTGCAGTGGAAAACTGAGTCTTTGAGACTGATCAGGGTCAGCAGACCCGACGGAGATCTGTGCTACTATGGAGGATGTCCAAACAAAGCACACCAGACTGAACAGCACAGAACACATTTTGAGGGCTTCACCAAGATGTGAGCTGTAAAACCAGGCAGGTGCAAAGGCGTTTCTAAAAGTCCACAAAAACGATAGCAGTAAGCACAAATAAATGTTTTGTTATCATTTACACATCTTTCGTTCCAAACGTTTTGTTTGTACAGGACAAAAGGCTGTGATTTTCCAACTAACACTGAACTCAACAGTGACAATATACACCGTTCATAAAAGCTCACAGTGACCGTTCGGTACACAACGGGTAAACAAAGGCCAAAACATCTTAACCAATCAACATCATTAGCAATGTGGTATATTTCAAATTCATATCAAATTCAAGATAGTGTTCAATATCAGAAGTCAAACCGATTAAGAATTTGCAACGTGGGCAACCACTTTTAAGTAGGCCTTTCAGGTGGGATGTGGAGAATGAAGGTCAAAGTCACCCTTCTTGATGTGTCCAAAATGTGCAATTACAGTCTGAACCTTCCAGTGGTCGACCAATGTATTGGCTGAAATGTAGCATTTTTAAAATCATAGGCGTCACTAATAACAATGATTTCTGGAAAGTGTCAGACTTTGTTTATCATCAGGACTGTCAGAATAAAAGAAAAAGTATTACAGAGTTTATTAGTATTATAACACACAGAAAAACAAACCCTAAAATACTTTGTCATATACCATCAGCATTCAGCAAATGTGTATTTATAAAATTGAAGTATTAAAACAAATCTCATACAGCTATATTGCTATTAGTTATCATTATCTGCCCTGGTGATGTCAGCCAAAAAGACATTTCAAAGACAACAACTACATTTTGAAAAACATTTTCCATTTGGAACAACATGCACAGTTGACCAAAAATCATTCATTAAAGAAGCAAATATTTGAATTATATGTTAACTTCACAGATACTGAGTTACTAAACCACATAATTTAGCTAAAAC
This sequence comes from Enteromius radiatus, assembly GCA_032357445.1. Taxonomy (NCBI): domain Eukaryota; kingdom Metazoa; phylum Chordata; class Actinopteri; order Cypriniformes; family Cyprinidae; genus Enteromius; species Enteromius radiatus. Next base: position 1,069,371 of record JAUCMS010000127.1, on the reverse strand, counting down.
ATCAGAACGTAGAGGTCAGAGGATGAGAAACAGGTGAAGGCCCTTTCTCTCCCTCTCTCTAAATCTGTGTTAGTGGGGTCTGGGATTTCAGGGATCTGTAACACAAGCCTGTGGTGTCAGGTCACAGTATCAGCAAGGTGACACACTGAGTTACTGAGGACAAGAAAACCCTGTGTTAACACTTATTGAGGTGGTGTGCCTTTCAGACATGGATGTCGTAAAGCTGAAGAGAAGAGTCACAGGCCAAACAGGCCTCAATTCAGGCTGAACATGAAGGTCTGTGAAGAGTTCTGGATATGTTTGCGTGATCCATGTGTATTAAAATGATGAAACTGCAAAGTGAGTGACAGATAAAACTCCCTAAGATGCAAAACACGGTCTAAGTCATAAACATAAACACACTGTTCCGAGTCCAATCTTTTTTTATGCAAAGCATCATTCCCTGTGCCTGATCCACCCCAATGGAGGATAATGCAAAATAATAACACATTTTCATACCTCTCCTCCTACATAGCAGGCTGAAACTCACCCACGACCTCACTAGTATGATTAACACCAATGATTCACTCCTCACACTCTTCCTCTGCTAAAACAGACACACTCTGAACAAGAGGTTAGAGATCTCGGAGAGGGCATCCGGAGATCTGGACAAGGATATAAAGTCCTCCGCTTTTCATTAAGCCAATTAACGTAAAACACACACATTAGTGCTGCCTGTATTGTATGAAGCTCAGTCAGCATTAGTCACACTGGCATGATTTATTAATGAGCACTGAAACTGTCCTACTCCTCCTCACTCTGAATGGCTCAATTTTCTGTCCTCTGGCACTCACACTGCAATCTGTGCCTTATCATATTGAGAGGGGCAAGGCTGGCTATTCTCACTACCTGTGGTCTTCATGGCTCCCAAATCAAACACCCTACCTGTTTACTGATTTCCTCTACAGACTAGTGGTTCTCAACCGGTTTGAACATTTGAATTCCCGTCCCTTTTTTTAAATTACAGAAATTAAGGATGCCCATAGATTACATTAAGTAACTAAAAACATTCACATTTCAAATAAATTCAAATGAATCTTGAATTGTAATTGATTTAGATTATTTTGTTAGCGTGTTTTGTTTCATTTTAAATAGAAGTCTCCTTGAAATGTCTACTTTTTAATTTTTAGACATTATCATACATATTAAAATAAGCAAAAAATAATTAAATTGTTAAATCCCAGACATTTAGAGGTGATTTAAAATAAAAAATAAATATTTTTAGTTTATCTTAACGCTTGTTTTATTTTAAAACATTTTAAATAATCTTTGAAGT
>JAUCMS010000127.1:1051764-1065525 GCA_032357445.1 Enteromius radiatus | reverse complement strand
AAAAAAAAAAAACGCTGTGTGAAGACTTACTTTTGATGATCTATAGAAGAACAGAATACAGATTCTAAACCATTAAAGGGTGGGTAAACAGTAAGTTAGATGTACGAGTTCTCTGCTTTAGGGAACAGTCCACTCTTAATAATTTATAATATTGGGCTTGTATCACAAATGCTTAGCACATCCTCCACAGCACCGTGGAGAGTGACTTCCCAAGATCTATGCATAAACAAATGTTAAGAAATGAGCACATAATGCAAATACCTGAGTCAAAGTGTAATACACCTCTTTAAATAAACATTCATCAATCCACGCTCACACAAAAACTAAATCTGAAACACCACAACAAAACAAATAAAAAATAAATGCATGTAAAACCAAATCCTGATCAAATGCTTAGTCTCTTAGCTCCTCTACTGGCACAGTGAAAAGGTCAGAGAAGAAGCTCCCTTCATTGTCACCACCACCAAAAACCAGAAGTGTTTGTGGGACTGACTCTGGAAGTTCCTCTTGTTCATCTGTATATTCCTGTAAAACGAAGACAATTATAAAAAAAAAGTTAACTGAAGCCACTTGGCAAAGACCTTTATCATTTGAATTTGCATGTTTTTACCTGTTTGCATGTTGTGGGCATGGTGATGATGGAATGTCCAGCTCGGGGTACAGAAGTGAGCTGGGGAAAAGAAAGAGAGGACCAGCAAGTAGTGTCTAAAGAAAGAGAAAGAGAAAGAGAGAAAAAAAGGGTTGCCTTTATATTCCAGGTTAAATATAATCTTAAAATCAGTCAACAGCGTTTATACCATTGTATGAGATCAGTAACATTAAGAAATTAATAATTTTACTCTAGGCATTTACATTTACATTATGTATAAATGTTTTTTTTTTTTTTTTAATGCATCCATTTCTACAAGATCTGCATGTTAGAATGATTTCTGACAGATACTGGAGACTGGAGTAATAGATGCAAAATATTCAGGAATAAATTTCAAAACGTTAAAACTGAGTAGCTTATTGTCAATATTTCATTATTACGCTTGTATTTTTAGCAAATTAATGCAGCTTTGGTATGTATAACATTTTCAACAACATAAAATCTTATTCTCACCCGTGTTGAAGATGAATGCATCACTCAACGCATTGTTCCCATTGTAGCCCCCATGGATCAGGAAGCTGCAGTCTGAAAGAACCGCACAGCCATGCCAGCTGCAATACAGTGAGGGTCAGAAGTCAAAATACTCAACACAGTACATCAAGGCTGATCAAATATGCCCAATTATGTAACCATACTAAGACAATTGATTGAATTTCTATTATATTTTTTAATTTGCAGTGGAGAGCATGATTTAAAAAAAAAAACAAACTGTTCTCAGTCTTTATTTACTCCGAATAAATTGTCATTTTAAATACCTTCTGGGAGATGGGGCTATTCCACTTGTCTTAACAGCAGAAAACTCCATCAGGCCTGAAATAGATGGTGACAAAGTGGTATTTTAAGCAGCTACTCCACTTTTTAAAGAGCACCTTCAGTAATGAATGTGTGAAAACAGTATGAGTCATACCAGGAATTAAATATGCAGAAAAATCTAGATAGATCTATTGAATAATAACAGTTTGAATCTAGTAGACTCAAGCAATAGTAATAAAATTAATATAATTAGTGGTAAACATTATGTGATTGCTTATTTTCCCCAGTGAGAAACCACCTGAATTAAAAAAAAAAAAAAAAAAAAAAATTGAGAATAGTAACAGTTCTTGATATATTTACCAAGGTCTAGCATAAACATGTCATTGAAGCACACAGGGGTGTCCCATCCACCAAACACAAAGATTCTCCCCTGCATCACACATGCTGAGTGCCTGCATAAACAAATTAAAAAGAAAATACTCATCTGCCACACGTACAGTACAGCTGAAAACATAAGTCATATAGTTATTGAAATATTACATCATGCAACTTTGAATATAAAGAAATGAGCTCTGTACCCAGAGCGTGGAGCAGGCTTCTCTCCATTGACAATAGGTTGATACCAGATGGCCATTTCAGGGTTAAAGATATAGATGGAGTCACTGCAGCCGTCTGGTTCTGGGTGTGGGCGAGGAAACACTCCTCCAAACACAAAGAGCTCTCCTCGGAACATACTGCAGCTGTGGTAGGCCAGAGGAGGCACTTTTCCCTGCGCCTAAAGGGATAAATGAAATTCAAATCAGCTTTTTAGTATATTCAGAACCTACTTGCTACTACAATCAGATGAATCACTACAATCTTATGTTACAGCAATACTATATAGTTCTGTCAATGTTCTTTGTTGTTAATCTTAGAATCAATTGCAAACCAACCTCAACCAAAGTCCATCGCCAGGTTTGCGTGTCTAGGATGTGAACATCATTAAACCATTTCTTATGCTTTGAGCCACCAAACACAAAGATACGCTTAGATTCAGGGTCATATGTCGCTGTGTGACCAATGCGGGCCTCAGGGGTGGGTCCTTCTGCAAGAGTTTCAGCAGGTACCCAAGAAAGATCCTCTGAAAAACATCAAGAGCAGAGTTGAATCAACCAAGTAATAAAATATTGCCATCTATAGACATGAGACAGAAACATAATCACTTACCCGTGCACAGTTTCCAAATGGGGTCTTTGCAGAACTGCATTCTGGCACCTTGTCCTCCAATCAAAATGGCTGTTTGAGGATCAATGGGACACAGAGTTTGACCCCAGCGGCCTGATGGCTTGTCCAGTGGAGCTGAAAAAGACAGTGTTAAACATGAATAATATAAATCACATGACTCATCTGTTACACATGCAAGCAATGAAATGCTTACCAGTCTGTGAGGGGGTTTTGGTCTGCCTGCCTTTAGCTTTGTAGCTCTGAGAACTGGAAGATGCAGTCTGTTCCTCTTTTTGTGAGAAGAGACGTGTCTGACCTCCACGATGATTGTTCTTGCTTCGTCTTTGAGGGGTCACCTTTTCAGAGGCGTTAGGGCAGATGTTCTCCTTGCCTCTACCTTCACTAACTTCTTCCTCCTCCTCTCCCTGAGAACGCTTTCTCTTGCCTGGACACTCTCGTAATGCAGGTACTGCAGGGTTGCACTGGAAACCATAAGTTGAGAGAGAACACATTGATTATGTTTCATGGATCTTTTATTGAAACTGTTCTGACCTTTGCTATTTGTTGGTTTTATGGATTAAATGCCAAAAGTAGAGTCCAGCTGCAGATCATCGTCAACTTAGGGTCAAAGAATACAGGTTCTGTACACCTGGGTTTATCTGCTCTGTGTGGGAGAAATGTTCTTAGGAAGTCTTTGACCATCTTAGCTGATACCTCCCACATTTTGTTTGTAGAATTTGAGCCAATTCCTTGAGGCAGGAGATATAGAGTGAGCCAATGAAGGACTGTTAAAGGTCCTTTGTTTCAAATGCAGTCTTGAAATGCTCATTTAAAACATAAAGACAAAGGTGTCTTGTGGAATTTTAATAGTATATGAACAAATACTATAAATGCCTCGGTTGTCATGTTTTGTCATAGTTGTGTCTTTTTTTATATATACAATTTTGTATGTTTTTTGAGGTTTGATGCTACATAAATTGCCTGTAAAGGGAAAGACCACTGCGGGTAAGTACCCTTAAACACACAGTGAATTAACTCAAGCAGGTTAAACTCACGTCTGGAGTGCATTCCATCTGTGAGACAGTCAGCCCTGGATCCAAAATCTCTGTGGTACCCTTTGGAAAACAGGATTATGGGTCAACTACTGTTTACACAGGTCCAAAGACTTTACACAAAATGCATTACATCTTATTTCTTATATATTATGGATAACTTGATTAGGCAATCAGCAAAGTTTGTAGAATCTTTAACTGAATTTTCATGATGAAATGGTAGTAGTGCTACATCTTCCATTTTGTGACATACATACATACAAGTTGACAAGGACTTGGTTCTATCCATTTAATGTTTTATTGGTAGTTCTGAATGCAAGAATTAGGTCGATTCTAAGAGAGATGGGATTTAGCCAGGCTAAATTGCTGAAGAAGATTGGCATATATCATCAGAAAGAAATGTAGCTTGTTCACTAGAAGAAATTAGCTACGACACGGATGAAAACAGATCAGCATGCTTTATGCTTTTAAAAATAGATGAATTTCCATTTCACCCAGACTTTTAAATCAGCACAGAAAATGCCATAAGCCTCCAGATTTCATTTGGGATGTTTTGTTTAACACAAATTGAAACTGAGCTCCAAGTCTCTCACCCCAACGAGTTTTACAGTTAAGGTTGCTCCACTGGACCAGACTCCATCCTCACCAGATTCCCATGACAGACATCTGAGAGGAGAAAATGTTTAGTAAGGGATTAATGGTTACTATTAAATCGTACTGCACTGATTTAGCGTAACTAGTAACGTTAAACATACTTATTCAATGGTGTTAGTTTTCCCATATTAATGAGCATGTTCCTCTCATCAGCCAGTTCCAGAGATACTGAATCTCGCTTTCCCCAGTCTCCTCTGGTGAAGAGAACCATCAGCTGGACACTAGGCTGGATTTCAACGGAGCTCTGCCATCCTTCACGTCTGTTGTGGGAAATAACTGATTAAGTACACAATCCCCTCATATAAAGAAGGCAGGTTAACATAGTTGGCGTTTTAAGTAGCTGAAGTAACGTTACTGTTGATATTGTGCATATCTTCTTCAAGTTAGAGCAAGAACTTTACGAGGCTGGAGACAGCAAGCCTGTACTGCATCAAGACTGCTTAAAAAATTCAAACGTATGAAACCATCTAAATATATATAATGCACAAAACTACTTGAATCGCTGTATGCTCGCTTAGCTTAGGTTGCATTAAAATAACATTAAATAAACAGTCAAAATATATCCAATGCATTTCCAATTATGTTGTTTATCTTAGTAAATTTTACCTTAAGATCTGCTGTGGTGGTTCATCTACTCCAAATATGGCATAAACACCAAAGTCATCCATCCTAACGCTATTACGTTGACCCTCTCCTAAAGAACTAACGAAAAAAGTGATTTCATTAAACTCCGACAGATAACGTTAGAGCTCTATCTCCCGCCGACCTACAGCACAATAAATATAAAACTCGCGCCATCGCCACAACGTTTCATTCACGAAGCGCGGTGATTGGATGAGTGGGCGGGACCGCGTTGCTATTGACCAATCCCATAGAAGACGCAAACCGTTTTCCTGTTGTTGCAATGTTGATTGACAAGTAAAGTCAGCCAATGGATGAATGACTTTATTACAGGCGGGATGCGTGATTGTCAGGAAGGAGAGACATTCTTCTGACGGTCGTGTTTGGTAATCTATGTAAATACGAGAATTTCACATCATAAATCATAAAATGAAATTACAAACATGGCAAAATGATACAAGAAGAAAATGCGCATATTATATAATCACGTAGCTCGCTTAAATCTGCTATCTAGTAAGATCTGCAAATCAAAACACTGTCCACTGGTGACACCTGCTGGTCAAATACATGTAAATGCAATGGAGAAATCCATTTTCCATATAATTGTGTTATATTTGCATACTGGAAAACAGTTTTACATAAATTAATTATTTAACTTTCCATATATCAGTTGTTTAACTTATAAAAAGGTGTTGCTATGGTAAATTATCATTAAATACTAACTTATTTATTTGTGTTTAATTTCTCAGTGGTTTCATTAAGGTTTCCTTTTGTGTCCAACTTTTTGTTTTAGTTTGAAGTCTATTGATTTTTTGTGATCATTTTTACTTTTTAAAAAAATCATTGTTGTTTAACATTTTACATAATACATAATAATGTAAATGTTTTTATGGCCCTTTTTTCACGCTCCGCGTTCGAAAACCGGTAGTTTTAATAGTTGTGTAAAATAACTTCTGCTGTAGACTGAAATGAATGGCAATATCCATAGCACGGGTTTATTTGTTGTGATTAATTAACAATTCATCATAGATGTTTTATCAAAACACGTTAACCACAGTCTCCCATCATTAATCGGGTATGATGAAAGGAGGAAAAATGTTGTCATGATATTCTGACCCATATTTCATGAATGCACAAGGCATGCTGCGCTTCCACATACACTCAGACACATGAGGGTTTTTTTACTTAAAAAATGCAAGAATGACATACAAACAACATTACAAGGGCAATAAAATCTGTGTTCAAAAGGTGTTTATGATAACAGTACATTGGGCAGTAATTAAAACAAAAGTGGCACTATTAAAAATAACATTAAAACACTGTATTCCGAGTATTTCTTCAGTAGTAACATAAGCAGCCTTGGGCAGATTCTCAGTTCAAATAGCTTATTTAACATGAGATGATACCCTATTATATATCAAATATTCCTTTTGCCGTGAAACATAATGCAAGCCGTTTGTAAGCGTTGTTGGTGTTGCGATAGTAATGAGATAATTCATGAGTAATCTACTACGACTTGAGTAGTCGTATACGTGACTTTTGATTTTATACGTGACGATTATTCATTGTAGCCTATCTGAAAGTAAAGTACTGATAGTGCACGAAAGCGATACTATAACTCATTTTTAATTTGAATGGTCTTTAGTCGTAGTTTTTTTTTTAGATATGTCTATATAAGCTTTTGATGAAACATCTTTGATGAATTGTTTATTTATAAATCACAACAACCCCCATGCTACGTGAATTGCCATTCTTACAGGGTACAGAGGAAGTTATTTTACACAACACAAAGCTTCCGGCTTTATTTACGCGCTATCGCCGTCACGTGACTCAGGCAGTCTCCGCCCATCATTAGCTCAACTTCGAGCTGCAAAGTTACAGGTGAAGAAGGCCTGTTGACCAATTATTCGACGTTTTTCTAATCAGGTACAGTGAACCACTAAGATGTCTCACTTTATTTAATGTATTCGTAAATTTTGCAACTCGACAAGTAATTTTATTTTAAACAAACGCACGCTTAGCAAGCACTTTTGTAATGGAGTGCAATTAAAGCTAAGGAGTGTCAGTTTATTTCTTCACGTAACGTTATACTTAAAAAAACAAACAAACAAACAAACAAAAACGTATTGTGAACATTTGTTATTAGTATTAGGCCTTATACTATCACTGAGATACACCTGTCATGTTTCAAGCTCATAAACTACAATAATTTTAAAAGTATATAATTTTGACTGTATTCTACAATTTTGTATATTTCAATATCTTTCAGCAGAAAATGGCAAATCATGGTATCCATGCAGAGGGAAAACGGTTTCCCCGAATGGCTGCCACTTTAATGATGCGCCTTACCACTGAGAGGGAGCCTACCTTTGGCATCCACAGAACCAGTTTCAGGCCTGTCACTGCTAGCAATGAGTTTGAAGATTCTCCATCAACCGTAGAAGAGAGTCAATCCACCATCCCAGAGTTGTGCCACTTTCTTGATACCGAGGAATCTTCTGCTGTGAAACAACACACCCTAGAAGACCAGTCAACGGAGTCTCCACCCCTAGTGGAGGAGCTGGGCTCTGATCCAGAATCCCCTTCTGCATGGAGTCTGAGTAGTGTTACAGGAGGTGAAACCACCCTAGAAATAGTGGAGGACAGTACAGATGGCTCTCTTCGGAGGGACCAAAGAACTGGAGGTTTGATGGAAGTTTCTAGTAAAAAAAAAAAAATCAGTATGTTTGGTTGCAGATGTTGTTCATTAACAGTATTGTCCCAAACTCTTGCTGTTTCAGTGAAGTTCACAGACTGGCATAAATGTCGCATAACAGCTCTGTGTACTGAGCGTTTTGACAAGCTGCTCAGAGAGTGCCCAGAGTACCACAACACTAAGAGCTGCTTCGCTGCTTTTGTACTAGAGAGAGGTAAGTATGAGATGTAACATTTCTTATTTTTAATCAGTTTAACTTGAAATAAATAAATAACTAATAGGCAGTAACTAATAAAAATTATAATAAACACCAAAATGACAAAATTTAGGAAACTATAAAAATAAGAAATATTTCAAAATAATAATAAAATTTTTATAATAATTAAGCATTGGTGTGAGATACAGTAACAATATATATACTTAACTTATATATATAAGTTTATATTTTCTTACATTTATTTTTTTTCTTTTTTAATACATTTTTATGAATTTACAGTAATTGCTGAAAATTATACCATTATCTTAATAATTTCTTAAACATATTCAGTTTGTAATTTTTTTTATCCATTTTTACTGATCAGAGGTGCTTGATACCGGTGGGCAGCACTGTGAGGAATATGAAGTGGTTGCTCTGGGATCAGGTCAGAACTGCTGCAGTGGTTGGCTTTCTTACACAGGATCTGTCATCCATGACTGCCATGCCATTGTCATTGCTCGCAGAGCCCTTAAAAGGTGCAGGAAGATTTAATATAGACATATTTCTATACTAAAGAGTACAGGGGAAGAAAGACAGAGATTCTACTTGAATTGCTGTTTTCATGTGTGTCCAATATCATATTTAGACACGAGTAGTCAAGTTAAAAGGTTACTTCACCCAAAAATGAAAATGTTGTCAATAATTACTCGCCCTCATGTCGTTCCAAACCCATAAGACCTCTGTTCATCTTCTGAACACAAATTAAGATATTTTTCATTATATCAGAGAGCTATCTGTCCCTCCATAGACAGCAACACAACTGGAGTGATCCCAAATCCAGAAACATAGCAAAAACATTGGTCAAACAGTCCATGTGACAGTAGATCAACCTCACTTTTGCGATGCTAGTAGAATACTTTTTTTGCGCACATGAAACAAAAATAACATAATTTACTCTTCTCCCGTGACTTACGTCTTCTGCCATTTTAGATAGTATCTTAATGCACTGCATTTAACGTATTAGACGTAATCAGCCTTGTTTACATCTGGGTGAAAGCAGCAGCTGTTTACTCCTAGAAGAAACCGTACGTTTACGCATTAATATTCACTAAAATGGCAGAAGTCGTAGAAGAAGAATGGTTGAGTATGTGATGTTATCATCATAAAAAAGTATTCTTGTTGCGTCGCAAAGCTGATGTCACATGGACTTTTTTGCCGGTGTTTTTAGCACGTTTCTGGATCTGGGATCATTTCGGTTATCTTGCTGTCTATGGAGGGACAGATGGCTCTCTGATGTCATCAAATATATCTTAATTTGTGTTCCGAAGATGAACGAAGGTCTTTGGAATGACACAAGGGTAATTATTGAAAGAACTAACCCTTTAAACTGCTATTTTAAATGTGGAAAAAATGTCTTGTTTAACAGGTATTTGTACAAGCAACTCCTGCTGTTCTACAGTGCTGATCCAGAGCTGAAGAAGCGCTCCATACTGGAAAATGTTCCATCTGAAAGACTGCTTCAGCTCAAGCCACACATTTACCTTCACTTGTACACTAACAAAGCCCCCAAAGGAGCAGCTCAGTGCATAGTTTTGTAAGTTTACCTACTTTGTTTACACTCTATGTTGTCTGCTCTTCACTGTGTATATTATACAACTCTCTATTGTGTATATTAAGAGAACGGGTAAAAAGAGATGTCTGTGTTTGTTTTTCCACAGGCAATCTCAGAGCAGTGCTTACTCCACTCTGAAGCTGCAGTGCCATGCAAAAGGCTCTCTCATCCCTGCTGCCTTCCTGCTTCCTAGCGTGTGGGGTGCTCGCATCTGTTGCATGTCCGACAGTGCCAAACTCACCCGTTGGACTGTCACAGGAGTGCAGGGGGCACTACTGAGTCATTTCATCAACCCAGTCTACATTACCAGCATTGTACTTGGTAATGCTCCCAATGTCTCCAAATATCATAACTGTATATTGATTGATTAGTCATTTTGAAATCCAAGCAGACAGAAGAATGACAGTATTTATTAACATTTTCTCTACTTGTTGCCTAGGTGATTCCAAGTACTGCACAGAGAAAGTGTCTGAAATCATTAACAAGCGTCTGGGCATAGGTTGGAATGATGCACTGCCTCCTCCATTCAAACAAACCACCATCTTATTCCTGAGTGGAGAGCATGTGGGGCCTGATGAGAACACAGACCACTGCAAAGACCTCAGCGTCAACTGGTGTTTGGGAGACTCCAGTATTGAGATTCTGGACTGCATCACTGGTTATGCAATCAACAAGTCAGTCATACTAAATAAACAAGCTAATGACAGCCTTCTCTTATGCAAAGGTTTAATGCTCTATATTGTATTTGAGGAGCTTATTTGTAACCAAGCCACTTCAAGTCTCCTAATTCTGAATGTGGTTAAATATTTAGCAGATATTTATACTTAATGCCTTAATCAGTATATAATGACAAGTCAGTAGTTTAATATTGTATTTTTTTGTTTTTGTTCAACCACTCATTTTGCCTGGATTCTTATCCAATGTGTTGTCTCCTGTAGTTTGGTATTAAACTGTAAAGGGAAGTATTTGCATAAAAAGTCTATTAATATTTAACAGGCTATAATTCAGGCTTTTCTTTACTCCACACAACAAATGAATTAACTTTCAGTTCGCATCATTATATATTTATCTCTTTCAGTTCTCCATTTGTAAGCGGACCTGGAACATCCAGCCGACTTTGTAAAAGAGCGTTGTACTTCTGCTTCAGAAAAGTCTCAGCGCTGGCAGGCCACCATGACTTTTTGTCATTCACTACATACCGCAAAGCTAAAGTATGTACATTTATAATAATAGCCACACTCGTCAAAGTTATTTTATCATACATTTTTTGTATTGTATTTTTTTTTTTCATATCTTAAAATCGAATGTATATGAATGTGCCATATTTAGCTAATATGGTCTGTTGTTGTATGCTGCTAATCTGCTTTGTTTTGTCTAGATGGCTGCACAGCTCTATCAGGAGACCAAAACTCAAGTTAACATGCAGTTCTTGGCCAACAATGCTGGACCGTGGAACTCCAAACACTTAGTAGATTGCTTCAGTCATTAAATAACCCTTAAAATACACTTGGGTTCCAAATCATTTCAGGATTTTGAAATGTCCATTGAAATTTAAAGATGTGTTCATAGAAATGTTCCCTATCAGAAGTTCACTTTCACTGCAAAAAAAATTCTGTTCTAAAAATGAAAGCGCATTTTGACCTGATAATTAGGATTTGTGTGGTTGTTTTGCTTTTGCAGTGTTATTTTGATTCTGCGATTTGGTATTTTATTGTTAATTTGAAAAGAAGGTTTGTGATGAAGAGATTTTATGTTGGCTTGCTATACCTACATTTAAATATTACAATACTTTTACAAGCCCATTCATAATTTGTGATAAAGAATAATAAATACATTGTAAAATTGTTGTAATGTGGTTCTTTGTTTAAATGAATCAGATAATTGTTAATTGTTCAGTACAATTCAAAATGTTAAAAGTACTTAGTGTCACTGGATATTATTGTTTATATATGTATATATATATTATTATTCAGATTTTATTATTTAGACTCATCAACCATGTGTGTATAGTACATGGGAGTTTTAAAAACAAATGGTATCTTGGAAATGCATATAACAGTGTTATACAATAATATCAGAGCCGTTGAGATTCTCAATGGCTCTGGATAATATATAAATATTAAGTTCTGCTGTATACATTTTATACATTTTTACATCTTCCCATAAGGGTAATGAAACCGTAGACAACTTTTTCTGATATTTTGACAGAGGTTCATGTTGCACATCATAGAAGGCAATGCTACCATCCGATCATTTTAACAGAGAAAATTATTAATTTAAAAATTTTTTTGCGATATTTTTATCTTATTTTTATCTAAAAATGCTGAATTTAAAAAGTGCAATTATACCCACATCCCAGTATTTTTTTTTACATTTATGTATAAGTGAACGTTGAAATACGGAATTTAACCCAATAAAATTTTTTAAAAACACTAAGACACCAACTGCATTCAGGGAAAGCTGGCCTTGTATGTGAGACGCGTAACTCTTCCTACAAAGATTATTATAATCTGTTGTTTTTAAGTAACGTTAACATGATAGTAATATGACTGTAGCTATCTAATAATCTTTAAGCAATGTATATTGTTGTTTGCGAAGTGACGCTCCTCAGAAAACTATTTGAATGGTCTTAAGTAGTTATAACCATTCACGATGCAGACAGAGTTCCAGCAGTTAGTGCTCACTGGCCAGAATCAATCACGTGCTGAATGTGACGCGTTAAAATAATTTCAAAATAATACGTTTTAATTTAATTTAATACATTTACTTTTTCATTTAAAAAAAGATTTACGACATTATTACATCACTAATCAATACCAGCAATAACAATGAATAAATTAACAATTCAGTCAAACATCTTTATGTTTATTTACATTTGTATTTTGTCAAATAAATTAATTGTATTTTATAATAGCCTACAATGTATTCATATACAAATATAAATACATTGTATTGCAACAAAAAAGTATACTATTATAATTTATGTATAATGTATATTGCATAACTAAAATGCATTGACCAATAACACAAATTCATTATATGTATATAGCCATACAGTGCCTTGCAAAAGTATTCAAACCCTTAATTCAGTACTTAGCTGGAGCAGCCATAGACATATATAGAGATATATAAAGAGATATATCTCTATATATGTCTATGGGAGCAGCTTTATACATTCTCAAGTGTTTTTAGGTGAAATTGTGTTATTTGTCAGTTAACAATTTTATATATATATATATATATATATATATATATAGGGTGTTCTGTTTAGGCCTAATTCTGTTGAGGTTTTATATATTAAATTTTTATTAAGGACAATTCATTGTTTACATTTTACTGTTATTGACACAGAAATCAAATTTTGCAACTGTCATGATCAGCTGGAAGTGCCAGCTCAGGCCACAGGGTTTTGTTTTGGGGGGGGGGGGGTTTCACAGTAACTCGTCATAAAATTTTGTCCTGTCTGCACTGTCCCACAGAAAAGTGGGCCAGCACGAGCATATTTGCAAAAAAATCATATTTTGCAAACGTTTACCACTTCATAGTCTACTGAGGTAGGGGAGAGTGGGGACAGAGAAGTTTCCCCACCCAAAAACTGTCCAAAACCCGCCCAAACGCGCACAAAACTGCCCAAAATATTTGATTAATATTTGTTTCAATTTGGCCTAGTTATTGTAAAGGCAATACTTAATGTACCATACTGCAGATAGCGACAATCACAAGTACAAACTTGGGTCGCATCGTATATCGAACTATTTGTGACCAGAGACAGAAACTAAAAAAGATTTGAAAAATTATGCAATTATGAGTTTTATTACATCTAAATGATTGTTGCAACTGCCCCTCGGTACTCCCCTCGGGACTCGGTTTTCACGGTCCATTTAAGTACAAATTACTTCCATATTAAAAGTTCTGCATTGCACAAAACAATTCCCCCTCAGATTGTGAGGACACCTTCCCACGGTGTCAGCTGCAAGGTTTCAGGACAGTCTGATGTGTAACTACAAAATAAGAGCACCCACAACTTTCATATATGTGTTGTTTTGTGTCTACTTTTATAAAGCCATACAATAAAAATTTCTACATTGCACAAAACAATTCCACCTCAGATTGACAGGATACCTTGCTGCTGACACCGTGGGAAGGTTACCTGTCAATCTGAGGTGGATTTGCTTTGTGCAATGTTCAACTTTTATTTTTATAGCTTTCTGAAAGCAGACACAAAACAACACATAAATGAAAGTTGTGGGGGCTCTTATTTTGTAATTACACATCAGACTGTCCTGAAACCTTGCAGCTGACACCGTGGGAAGGTATCCTGTCAAT
>JAUCMS010000127.1:1030161-1050598 GCA_032357445.1 Enteromius radiatus | reverse complement strand
TCCCCATAGCGTCTAGCAAGACGCAGTACTCGTTCCATGTCTCAGGGAACAGTGGTTACGGAAGTAACCTATAAGTTCTATGGTCCTCTTGTGTTCTATATTAAAAGACATTGCATTATGTCAAGTCTCCAGCGTTCCTTTCTCCAGACGGCAAGACCATAACATTTCTATTTTGTCTACTTGTTTTCTTTTTATTAAGAAAAACCCTTGCTACATGTACCACAATAGACTAAAGTTAAATGAGTTTGTTAATCCTTGAAACCAGCATATTAGCCGTTCCATAAGCAGCATCTATTATGAATGTAAATTTTAAACTAAAATGTTTTCAACTTTCTTTTCAAACCATTTTAAAATCTTTGTGAATCATTTTTTAACCACAACCCAATAAATAAAGACTTTCAAATTGCATGAGCCAATATCTTATTCACAATAGAACATAGAGAGCATAACAAATGTTTAAGTGATTTAATGTTTAAAGCAATTTTAAAATGAGCTAATTTGAAATTTGATGCCTGCAGATCTCCAAAAAGTTGGCACCGAGGCAACAAAGGGCTGAAAACAAAACATTTTTAAAAGATGCCGCTGGGATAACATCTTGCAACTAATATAGGTTTTAGAGCAGCATAGATAGCGTAAATGTCTGGGAATACCTTGTGTATTTCAGCAAAACAACATACTGCAGCCAATACAACAGCATGGCTTCGTAGTAGAAGAGTGTAAGCAAAATTAGTTCAAATACACAAATAAATCAAATCAGAATCATTTTAAGGTTCTATAGGGAATTTGCACAGAATCACTGTTTTAGGGCGGATCACTGAGTCGGTCTGCGATTCACTGAATGAGCCATAACTTGTGGAATTCGGCTCCTCATGTTTCAATGTTCAATTCACTCTGATGCCCTGCAAAAGTTTGGGTGCTGAATTGACCTGCCTGCATCTACATCTTTCACCTATAGAGAACATTTTGTATATCATTAAACAAAAAAACTGACACAAAGATGACCACAAACTCTTCAGCAGCTGAAAATCTATGTCTGGTAAGAGTGGGACTAAAACCAACATTGCAGAAACTCATAACCACGATGCCCAGACATCTTCGAGAGGAGATGCTACACCATCATAAACACAGCACCATCCAATCTTTGAGACATGTAGTTCGCATCAAATTTAAAATAAGCTAATTGAAATGAGCTTGTGCATAAAATCACAACATTTATGTTACGTTCTATTGTGAATAAAATATTGGCTCTTATGATTTGAAATGATTTTCTTTTTCATTTTATTTAAATGTTAAAAACGTCCCAACATTTCCGGAATTTGGGTAAAACTTACAGTAATGATTCCAAACTCTGTCTTTTTTTACCCTTCTCCTCGCAGCTGATCTCTCATTATTAGATTCTGGCAGGAGCAGAACGGAATCTTCAGGATGGCGAGCACACAGCAGTCTGCGTTGGAATTTCTGCGAAAGGGACACAATCTGCTAACTGGATCTCATTTAAACTGTGATCCTGTAATTGAAGCCTTAGACGAGTGTCAATTCATCAAAACTGATGAGCTTAATTTAATTGAATCTACAGACATTATCCACGATAAGATAAAGATTATGCTTGACCTAGTTATTTCTAAAGGTGAAGAAGCATGCTATAATTTTTTAAAAATTCTTGACAAAAAAAGATTTCAAGTATTTCCAAGACCTGGTTTGAGTTCTCCAGATTTACATCACTGGATTAGCTGCTTCTCCTTCCAGGAAGAACCACAATCTCAGAAAGCAAACAAAGCAGGTGGGTAACAAGCACAGGAATTCTGTATTCTTCTTTTTCTTCTTGTGTCAAGTAGTTTAGATTAGTTTATTTTTATTCATAGCTGTATTCATTAAACTGCATATGGTGAAAGTTGGGGAAGGCAATGTGATAGCATAATGGGATTCAAGATGAGGCGACCTGCCTTGGTTTATTGAAGCTCAATGACCAATCTAGATCAATGAAGTCTCAAAATTTAAGGAATCTGAAAACAGGCAATGCTAAAAAAACCAACATATTTTCGTAATTGTCATTTTGTGACAAGAAAATGTAGTCTATTTTGATTGAGCTTTTTAAGACTGGAGCAAATATTCAAAGAAGTGTACTGGTTTTCACTGTACTGTACTAGATATATAAAAAATCTTGTTTTAAAATGTCTTCCAGATCCTTGTACTACATACCAGGGCCTTCTGAGATGGAAAGCAAAACAAATACTGGATGATAAATGGAACCAAAGCATGAATTTCTTAAAAAATGAGCAAAAAAGAAAACCCTTCATGTACGTGCCCCTTGTTATGGACACAGATTCTAGTACAGTTGCAAAGCTCAAGAAGAACAAGGGATACAAGAAATCTCGTTCAAAGAAACTGAAGACCTACATTCCAACAGCCAAGAAAATGTTGTCTCCCAAAGATTTGCTAATGAATGATGAGAAAAGCATCCTGCTTGTGGGAAAACCTGGCGTGGGAAAAACAACAATTGCACTGGAGATACTTAGACTTTGGACAGAAGAGAAAAATATTCCAGTCAGTTATATGTTCTATTTTGACGAGCCACTGATGAGAGTTTTCTCTCAGTCGCCATATCCTCAAAACTTGAAGGATCTTCTTCTTCAGAAGTACATATCCCCAGAAGAAGCATCCGATCAAGTCCTGGAAAATATTGAGAGCAATTCAGAGAACGTTGTTATTATTTTTGATGGTATCATGGATGTGACTGGAAAATCTGTGATTAAACAAATTATGGAGAAAGAACTTCTAAAGGATGCAAAGGTCTTGACCACTTGCAGACCAGAAGCTGAGGATACAGGTTATTTGTCAGACTGGCAGTCTTATCGAGTGGAGGTCCAGGGCTTTAATCATAAGTCCATTTATGAATACTTTAAGTGGATGTTGGGAACAGCAGATGACATTGGTTCTTTGGAAAACCTAGAGTTGTTTAGTTTATGCTCTGTACCGCTGTATGCCTTCATAGTAGCTGCCTGCATCTCCGTAAGCCCTACTGAAGCAAGGAATAAACCGTTTACAGTGACAGAGATGTATGTACGAATTTTTCGCTTTTGCATGAAACAACACGGGCACCAAGATGTGGAGCACTTGGATAAGTACATTAAAGACAACAAAAGGGATATCATAAACTTAGCCTTAGCCTCCTATCAAGCAATGCTAGCAAAGACCGTGAACCTGACAGGCCTGGATCATGAAAACAAGTCTGTGCAAAATGCTTTCTTGACGAAGCAGGTCTGGAACCCATCCACAACCTCTTGCAAAGTGTATGCATTCCTCCATAATACAATGCAAGAGTTTTGGGCAGCTCTTTATCTCATTTTAAATCCTGACAAGATTGCCAATGTACTGGAAAAATGCCAAAATGAAGATGGAAAATACCTTAAATATATCATGCCATTTGTGTGTGGACTTCTTTCTGATAATGTAGCTGAGCTCATAAAGTGTTTGGTGCCAGTAGAAAAGATAGAAGCCACACGTGTTCCATACTTTCAACAAATCATAGATACTTTCCTTTACATCAAAGAACAGAATCAAGAAGGCAATTGTGAGCAGTTTGTGGAAGCTGACAACGTCTTATTTGTGTGTCGATGCCTTTATGAGTATCAGTTTCCCGAGGCATGTCAACTCTTCCTTGAAAAGGTTCAGTATGAGCTTGATTTAGAAGACCAAACACTTGATCCTTACCAGTGCTGTGTAATATCCAATGTGGTCAATCAAGCAGTGCATCAGAATATTGATCTGGATCTCACAAAATGTAGCCTTACCGACCCTGGCTTGAAACTGCTTCTAAGCTCATTGAAAAATCTGAAATTTCTCAGGTACAAGAAGTTCAGTTATGGCTGTTGAAACAAACAGCCACTCCCTTTTATGAGTGCCTAGCAATTACAAAAATTTCATTTTTGTTTATTTTTGGTTTATTTTTCTTTCTAGGTCAACAAGCGCATTGAAATCTCAAATGTGGAGAGTGGCTCTTACAGCAGGGCAGTTTTCAGATTTTGATAGTTTGCTTCACTTATTCAACTTTGAAATGCATCTCTCTGCACTTGAAACATTAGACCAGAAAGTGTTTCAAAGGATCGGAGAAGTCCTTAAAAATAAGAGATCAGAGAAATCTGTTCATCTTTTTCTGCATGTAAATGGAGAAATCATAACCAGATCTTTGCAAAAGGCCATTTTTGAGAGCTTACCCAATATTGCAACCATTAGGTACAAACAGTTATGCTTATTTCTATTTTATTTTATTTTATTTTATTTTTTTTTTTTTACTTAATTCACATAGCCTATATTTTCTCATTCGTTCACAGGATTTTACCCCATCAATTTAAAGTAACTATAGAAACAGAGCTCTATCTTCAAGGAGCTATTTATGAGATGAAGACAGGCCAGAGATGTGTAAGGAAACTGCTGTCTATTTGCAGCAACAATCAAAGGGAAAACTTTGACGAGCAGTGTAAATTCTTGCTGAAGCTGCATGAACATGCCAAAAACATGGATGCTCTTCCAGTTTTGCAACCTGTTTTCTATGCGTTGCCACATACTTGGGTTGTAGAGCCTTCAAACCCATCAGTTTCACTACTTTTCCAAACCATGGAAGTCCTAAATTTAAAGAAGCCCGCTGTATTTAATCATTCCACATATGAGATGAGTGAACTTAAAATAATTCTTCAGTGCATGCCCTACATTACAGAAATGAGGTGAGTTTTTTTTTAATAGTGTTGATTTAAAACCACTAGTTATAGTTGGTATAGTATGTTTTTTATATTTGTGTTTTTTATTTATTAAAATTTTTATACAAAATATTGCAGGTTCAGTGCTGCTCTCAGACAGTCCAAAGACATCCAGAAAATTGTGAAGGTTGTTGTTGATCTTTTCATTCTTGCATCTGAAAGTGGAGGGGGAAAACTAAGAAGCCTTTCTACAGCATGCAGTTACTCAACCTTCCCTTTTGCTGAAGAAAGTAAAGACATGCAGAGCTCTTTTCTTATGGATGTCTTCACCCAGTTGAAGGAAGGTTCATGGAATACAGCACTAATAGCATTAAAGCCCATTCTTCAGGTTGCCCCTGCTGTATGGACATTGGACCTACAAAAATTAGAGAAGACTTTTGCTCTTAGCGAACTACTGAAGCTTCAGGCAGTCACAAAAACTGTGGAGATTACAAACTGGTCATGTGAAAGAGAAAAAATTAAGAATTTCCTAAATTGTTTACCATATATTTCACACCTTTGGTGAGTTGATTTGCTAAAACAAATGTAAAATGCATGATATTTCATTTGCAGGTGTTAAAGGTTCATTCATCTGTCATAATGTAGTCACCTGTATGACTTCTAGTATAGTACACAAAATAAAGTTATTTTGAAGACTGCTGATAACCAAGCCACTTTAGCTATATGTAACTTACATTGTATGGACAAAACACTGAGACATTTATATTACAAAAATTGTATTTTGAAGAAAGAAAGTCATACAGGTTAGGAAAAACAGGCAGGTAGTTTTTTCATATTTAGTTTTTTAAGTTGTCATGTTTTAGTCTTTTTCTTGCATTTTTTTGTTTGATTAGTAACTTTACATGCAACTTGCTATGTCTTTATAGCTGTAATGGTCAGTTTTTCCAGTCCGTGTGTGAAGTCCTTTCAGTAGACAGCGAATGGAATCCAAAGCAGATTGCTGAGCTTTTAAGATCCCTTGGTTTCAGCATTTCTCTGACAGACTTGCTGCCAAGTCAACTTTGCAAAGCTGTTGGCAGTGTTTTTAAACTGCTGGACAAAGAGGAGGACATCTCCCTGAAACTTCTTCCTCAAAGGATCTCTGGTCAAGGTTGTGCCTACCTCTTTTCAAATATGAAAAAGCTTAAAACATTGAGGTAATAATTTTTATAATACAAATTCATTGCACAATTTTTAATTTTTCTGGCCAAGTACACCTGCTTACTTTTTCAGTATTTTATTTAATTTTAATTTTATTTATTTTTTCAGGTTAAATGAAATTGCCACTGCAAAGCTGGCAAGACTTGTTATATCAAAAAAACAAATGATTGTAACAGTGGAAGAGCTGTCTTTGGTTTTGGATAACTCTCATCTACCAGAGAGAGCAATTTGCCAGCTATTAAGCAACCTAACTTCTCTTCTTAGAGCATGGAGAGTCCACAACTTGAACCTTTCTGAATTTAAAATTGAGCCTCACTGGCTCATTGGTCTTCTGTGTCATCAAGGTCCCTTGTCCATTAAGTAAGTGTGATTCTGAGTATATACATCTTTTTTTTAAGTAATTTAATAAAAATTCTGTGACAACAGATTTCATGAAGGCACTCTGCAACAACTGGCGGAAATTGTGTATGATGCTCACGATGAAAATTTGACACAGTTGTTTCTGGAGAAAACTGATGGTGATTTATCACCTTGTAATTTGTCCTGGGAAGTTTTATCTTACCTAATTCAGGGCACTAAAAAGCAAGTGACACTAGACCTAGCGGAGGGTAGATTTAGTGTCTTGAAAGTTCCAAGCCTTCTTGCTGTACTGGACACAGTGTGCTTTAAAAGGCAAGCTCTTTCCTGGTGTACATTTTCATAGATTTAATCCTGTCTATACTTTATGGTGTTAGCATCAGACATTCTAAAATAATTATTTCTTATAATGCAGGATAAGCCCAAGGTTTGTCAGGGCTGCACTGAAAGAGATATACCAAAACCATGCAGGTCATCTGATTGTGAAATTAGTGAAATCTTCAGCTAACCTGATTAACCTTTGCATGAGAGAGTTGGATTCAACCGACTGCAGAGCCCTCTGTTTTGCCCTGCACTATAGTGATGATGTTAAGCTCAACCTGTTGAACTCTGTCATACCAAATAATGAGACTGACAGCATCGTCAAACTTCTGCACAGAGTATCTGATCTGAGGTAATGTGCTCAAGTGATTTTTGTTCAGCTTACATTTAAAATTTGCACGAGTTTTGCATTGCTCACATCATTTAATGCCTTGCTTTTTGGAGATAGGGTTGATAGAAAGCTGTTGTTGAAATTTCTTCATGCGTTGAAGGACATTGAAAAACAAGGATATTCAATGTCTTCCCTTTTGACTTCACTGAACCACAAACTGGACTTCTCCTGCAATTCTTCCCTCGGCAGTGGGCGTTCTGGACAAGAGAATAGGGATCTTTTAACTATTAGTCGTAATGATTTTATAGCCATTTCTTTTGCCATTAAAACATCAATGTGCAAAACAGAACTGATTTTATACGACTGCCAAGCAGATGATTCTGCACTTGAGATTCTATTCCCTATCCTGCACAAAGTGCGTCTTCAGTGAGTATATTTTTACATGAATTAAGGTAATTACATTTATTTTTAGATTAAACGATTCAGTTGCTAAAACTTTTGTCTTGCAGCTTGGACAAAAATCTTCTTTTTCAGGTTTTAACCTTGATTCCCAATGCCTCAATGGCCATGTCTTTGCAATGGGCCTCATCACTTTCCAGAGCTCTTGGAAAAGAGCTGAACCTCTGTGACATTCCTCTTAACTATCGTACATGTGAGTCTCTGCTGTTAGTCCTGGATGACAAAGAGGAGCTCACACATCTTAATCTTAGCTATTGTCAGATCACCGATGCGTGCTTGGATCTTTTGCTCCCTCATCTCCACAAAATTATGACTTTAGAGTGAGTATTTAATTAAAGAAAAGACGGGACTGTTTTCTATTTTTTTTTTTTTTATTAGTTTTTCTTTACATAATATATTTGTATATACTGTGTATATTTATTATGTAGGCTATATATATAAATACAAACACATGCATGTATGTTTAATGAAAATATGTTATGTTTACATATTAAATATATTTAGATATAATATCAAATATAAGAAAATAAATATATAAATGCATTTACATGTAAATACTTTCAAAATATATACTGTACGTGTGTGTTTCAATATAAACAGAATAAATAAACACAGCATAAACGCCTATATTATGTAAAGAAAAACGCATATATTATGTTGTTTTGGATGCGATTAATCGTTTGACAGCTCTAATTTTTTTATTTCTTTAATTAAACCATACGATTAATGATTTCTCTTAACACTTTTTTTCAGTCTTACTGGAAATGACATAACTGATAAAGGTGTGCTGAGACTGCGCCAAGCCTTAGATGAAAACAGTTTCACAAAGACCATATGGTGATTTATATGTACACTGTACATTGAAATCATATTGTAAAAATAAATGAGAAATTCTCTGGTTAAAAAAGCCCCTGATAATTACTTTATTTTAATTGCTTTATTCCACAACCTAAATATTGATTTATGTCACATATTTAACATCTTAATGTAAGATCATGGAGTAACATTATCATGAACATTTTTGATTATCTTTATTAAATCATTTGCACAGCCTTTGTGACAACCAAATAACAGAGATGGGCCTCCTGGTGGAAGAAGCACGCTTTGAAACTCAACTCAAAAAAACACAAAATTACATCACAAAAGACTTAAGATCAAAAAGCGAGATGGAAAAATCAAGCAGTACTTTAGTTAAGGTACAGTTACGAAGAATTTGTTAATTTTGTGTTTTTCAAGATATTTTTCAACAGCATTATGAAAAGGTTGTATATTGTATGTTTGACCAGCACAAATGGGTGAAGATGAAGGAATTATATTTTTGCTTTATGTATGTATGGTAGATATAACTGGAATGTCAGTAAATGCCAACAGATCATGACTCGCAGGCTTATTACAATCAGAAGGGTAATAGGAAAGAGAACCTCTTTATTTAAAGATGGGTGCTAAAGAGTGCCCATTCTTGATTAGTTGTCAGCAATGTATGCTGAGATTATGTCTGTAGGTTTGGAGCTGTGAATCTGTGTCATCTTATGTTAAGGTGCAGGGTGAAGAGTGAACATTTCTTTCTGATAAATCGGGTAGGATACAATCAGGAAAAGCACAGATGTAATAAAACATTAAGCATTTGCTTAATACTAAAATATAATGAGTAAAGAGGTCCACCCTTGTGTCATTCCCACCTCTATGATTCCTTTCTTCAAAAGAAAATATAATATACTATATAGATCAGTCCTTTTGTCCCAACAGTGTAAATGAAATAACCCAAATAGTTTGGCTATTTACATTCTACAGAAAACCTTAATGTTTTATTTATTTAATTTAAATTTTAAAAAGCTAATCATACCAAGGGATGAAATGTAGGGTAATCAGTTTAGGAAGCCAAAATGACATAATTAGGGTACAAGAGAAAACAAACAAATCCTTTGTTATTTCTTGAGTGATTTCTCAGTACCTGCTATGAGTAATTATTCTTTAAACTTGTTGCAAAATGTTAGTAGTAAAATATCATGTAAAAAAGATTTAACATAAAAACATCTTATATTGTAGACAGAGGATCTCATGAAGTTTGACCCTGAACTGACAGTAAACAATGGCAAGATTTCTTATAGGTCAGTAAATTCTCTTTGTCTTGAGGTGTGACTTTTAGGCATAAAAAATATGACTTTTCTGTCTGAAATAGTATATAATATATATATATATATATATATATAAATTTTTTTTTAAATTAAATTATCTTGCAGGTTTCAGTGGAAAACAGAAGGCCTTTTCATGTGCAATGCAACAAGGCTAGTTTTTGGACTGAAAGGGAGTGGATGTATAGAGTACAGTGTGGCTCACTGGGATATGCATCTCCTCATCAACACCCACCGTGAGCCTGCTGGACCTCTGTTTGATATCAAAGCCCCTATAGGAGAAATCTATGAGCTTCACCTTCCACACTCTGAGACACATGGTATATGATAAAGCATTTTAATGATTTATACTGTAGTAGTTGTATAGAGAACTGAAATCATTGCATTTTTTTTATTTCATTATAATTCATTTACAGTGATGATGGGCTCCTGTGCTCTGTTGTATATTGAGACTCTGATGCTGCTTCCTCAATGAAATTCTTTCTAAACATTTTTTGTGGGCACTGACTGACTATTAATGGTTTCTTACGAAGCTTTTAAAAGACTTGGCTAATATTGCATATTTTATTTACATTTAGATTGACAGTATGTCAACTCCACACTACTGGGATGTTGCTTTGATGAACAGCTCACTATGTTTTTAAACACGATAATATTAATCTTATTTTGCCAAAAAATAAGGCTTTTATGGATTAAAGTCTAGTTTTTATCAAAGAAAAAGAGCAGAAAACTGTATTTAAAAAGTATATATATATATATATATATATTATTTATTTATTTATTTTAAATACCCTGTTATCTGTATTGCGTTAGGCTAACAGAGACTTCTTGTTTGCAGTTAAATATTGTTTATCTTTTGCTTCTATTGTTCTCATTTGTAAGTCACTTTGGATAAAAGCAAAATGACTAAATGCAAATGTCAAAATATTAACACAGTTCAATCCCAACTGTGTTTTTTTTTTGTCACTTATATTTTATCTACAGTTGATGCCATTGGAAGTCTTTCTGTTGTCCACATACACAAAGAAGACACTTGGGAATTTCTCTCTCCAAATAAAATTTCAAGAACGCATATAGCTGTAAATGTCTGTAGGTTATCGAAGTATGGCATTGTGCATGAGAATAATCAAAACAACAAAATCATCAATGGCCAGGTGTTGCTGTTCCAGGAACCGGACATGTCACAGACACAGCAAAGGCTATGGGTTTTTCTTTTGCCAAGCAATGTCCCACTTTCCGAGGTCTGATAACCTTTAATTTGTACTCATTTGATTTTTGTATAGACTATATTTCTCATATGCATCACTCATAGTCTTGTTTTGCCAGCAGATTAAAGAGCAACAACACCAGTATGTGTTCATCCAAACCAGCTCCGACTGCAAGCTAGAGATAAATGCTAAGTACACTCTGATTACAAAACAAGCCAAAAGAGTCCAACCGAAGGTATGTGAATTCAGAGATTGTTTCTCCTAGACCATAAAGTTGTTTTTATCCCACTGTGAAGTTAAAGTAACGTCCACTGCACAGAGATTTAGCTGATTTTACTAACCTTAGAAAATGCTATTCAGGTTTTTTGTTTGTTGTGTCCTTTAGGAAAAATTATTTGAACCCTTGCATGCTTGCAATTACCATCCTACATTTGAAGTCTTCTTAGATAAAGATGTGACTGAACTGCGAATTAAAATTGAAAAAAAGGAAAGTGATACGATTAACTTAAAAAAGGCATGGAAGCGTTGGATAGTTCTCAAGAAAAACACAGGTAATTAGACCTTTTTGTTCATTAGACGTATTTATTTTATAATATATTTGGGTAATTTTCTTTCCCATGTAACTAATAGATAATCATGCTCAAATGAGATTTGAAGAACATTCTAACATTCAAGGTACCATAATTCTCTTAGATTCACATAATGCATCATTTTATAAAGTGCCTGATAATCATTTGTTAATTTGTTAATGTCTAGTAAACTGTAAAACCTGGATGTCTGCTCTTGGTGACATCATGGAGGATCTTAAAAGTGAGGAGTTCGAGAAACTAAAGCATTTAATGACTTACACTGAGAAAAGACGTCCAATTTGTTCACAAAAACTTGAAGAAACAAAAGACCGGTGTGAGTTGGTGACTTTGGTTATTAAGACATGGGGATTCGAAGAATCAGTGAAAGCCATACATGAATTAATGAAGAAGCTGCCTCGCAATGATGAACCTGTGACAGACCGACTAAAGCCATATGTGACACACTTTGGTCTTTAAAATTAGAGCATATCACAGACTTTTCAATCATATTGGAGACAGATCTCAATGTAAAAACACTTTTTATTAACACTTAACAACAGATTACCACAGTGTGGCAAAATATCAAGACTTGAATAACTGTTGATTGTACTTCAGCTGTAAATTTTAATGTGGTTTTGTAATTTATTTTGAACATTATTTGATAGATTTTCAGATTATTTATTTGTCAATATAATGTATGCATCTAGCTGCTGCTTTAATCCAGAATGTATTAAAATTAAGGAGACAGCAACATGACAAATGCTGCATTTATGTACTGTAATTATGACAATGAGCTGATTATATTCCCTGTTTACAGAATAAAAAGTGCAATAAAGGTTTGATAAAAAAAAAAACAAAAAAAAAAAAAACACTGATTAATAATTTAAAAGATTATTAATCAACTAAGGTATGTTGCAGTTAGGGAAGATCTATTGAAACCAGCACTGCTTGTTTGCATAAAATCAAAATTATCAGTATGAACCTGAAAGCTTACAAACCCACACTAAGAGAGAAAAAAAGCACATTATACATCAATCTCATATTTCACATAGCCTATTATAGATTTTCATACCGAAGTAGGCTATATCATATTTTAATAGCTCACAATATATTTCAGTGAATTTAATAAAATCAAATAGCTACTGTGATTAAAAAATGACACTCTACAGAAACTTACCTATAAGCTAATTTTGGGTTGGTATGTTGATTTTTAATTGTGTTTTCCCACAGTACCAATATTTTAAATTAATTCCTCCGTTTTATTTAATCTAAAACATTATGCACTGAATCTAAATATGTAAACGGTTTATTTTTTACCATATGAAAATGAGGTGTTTTCTCTGGCATTTTAAAAAGAGATCACTGTGTACACAGGAAGTCAGACATACATGTTTTGTGCATATTAACCGCGAGGGAGGCAATATCTCACTTCTGCACACACTTCAGCTGGCAGCAACAGGTCCTCCTCCGATCTCATTAACTTACTGCACGCAATTTGTCCTTGTTAACGGTCTTGTTAAGTAATTGTTTGATGCTAGTAACCCGAGTTTAAAGGTTCGAAGACTGCGCATATCTTGTTGTTTGTTACAAGGTTTGGTTTTCAGTTAATTACTGTGATATTAATCGAGACAGGTATAGTAAATCTACGATGAGGCCTGTGACTCAGCTGCTCCACAACAAGTTCGTTGTGGTCTTAGGCGATTCAAGTGAGTCGTTCCGAAGATTAATAGGTATTGTGATAAAAATGGCTTAACTCATTTTAATAAAACCGTTTTCTCTCTAGTTCAACGTTCAGTGTACAAGGATTTAGTTCTCGCTCTAAGGAGAGATACGTATTTAAGCGTATCACAGCTAAAAAGCAAGGTCAGTATCTGCATTGATGTCTCTTTGTACTAATATTTTAAAGTGTATGTATTCAAGAAGTATTTTTCTTTCTTTTTTTCTTTTTTTTTATATATTTTGTTTGTTTGCGAGAGAGTGTGTGTTTAATGGTAGGCTTGTATGATTGTAGACCATTTTGGCCCAACAACAAACTAGCTAACGTTACAGTACCAGCTAGCCTTGCCATTTTAGTGTTGTCAGGATGGTTTTTAGGAAATTATGGCTGGTTGACAGTCTCATAGCCAGATACCATGTCTAAAGGTTCAGCTAGTTCTCATCATCAAGATGTTGGCAAAACACTAATGTACAGAGTTTGATCAATAAATGTGTGAATATTGTTACCTATGCAGTTACTATGAGAAGAATAGGAACTTTCCCTTTTTTTCAGTATAGATTAAGTAATGTGTGATGCATCTGTCTTGTCCATATTTTCCAGGGTGAGTTTTCCTTTGAGCAAGACTCTCTGGTAGAAGGGGGCAGACTTGCGGAAATGAATAATGGCACTGCCTATAAAGAAGTGCGACAGTATAGAACGGATCACCACTTGATCCGTTTCTATTTTGTTACACGTGTGTTTTCACGCTATATGACCAGCATCTTGAATGACTTTGAAACCGGAATGAAACCAGACCTAGTCATCGTCAATTCTTGTGTGTGGGATATATCAAGGTGGGAGTGCTTTTCATTACAGTTTTTTTTTCACAGCCATAAGGTATTTAGAATTACAATTATTTTTCTATTAAAATGCTTTTTGTTTTACTGCAATGTATAGGTACAGCCGTGAATGGGCGACCGAATATAAAAGCGACCTTAACATGTTCTTCAGTAAATTGAAGGCCATTCTGCCCACAGAAAGCCTGGTTGTATGGAACATGACCATGCCATTGGGAAAGAAAATTGTGGGTGGATTCTTGGTTCCAGAGGTGGGTTTCAAAAAGCTGTATGGTAGAGAACAAACCTTCTCGAACAGTGATGATGAGAATCGATAATCCTGGACTATTTCATCTTGCCCACAAATTCAGATCCAACAACTGGGTCCCACATTGAGATTTGATGTGATTGAAGCAAACTACTTTGGAGCCACTCTTGCTAATGAGTATGGCTTTGATGTGCTAGACCTGCACTTTCAGTTTCGGTTTAGCCTGCAGCATCGAATGCAGGATGGCGTGCACTGGAACGCTGTCGCCCATCGGCAGATTACATGCCTGCTGCTGGAGCATGCCGCACAGGCGTGGGGAGTGGAACAGCCAAATCTGGGTGAGAAATACAGGATGAGTTTGTTGTCATTGGTTAGCTGTAGCGGAAAGCTGCAAAATACTGTAAGCTTCAGTGACTTTGAATGAGTGGTGGATTTTGGCTTGGTCCTAGAGTTAAAAAATCTCTGTATGTACAACAAACCTGTTCAAATAATCACATTTTTCTCTAATGACTTGCATAAGAGTACATAGAACATTTAGTCACCCATTTTATTTCTCCTTTTTTCTTATTTTTGCAGACATGCTTAAGGCAGATAATCGCCCAGCATTACATGACAGCCATAAGAGGAAGAAGGCTACTTCAAGTGCTCCCAGACACTATCAAGGTACACTACTGTACAAGTCTTGAATGAATAGATCTAATAATTCATAATTTATAATAATAAATATTTTAATAGTGCAAATTAACTATTCTTTTTAACAGTTCAGAGAATCATGATAATTATAATGTTGATGAAATTTAGCAACATGCTGTTTTCAACATTGATAATACTTTTATTTTTTTTTATTTTTGAACACCAATTCACCACATAGAACAATTTCTAATGCATCATGTGAAAATGAAGTAAAAAAAAAACAAAAAACTGTTTTATAAATTATATTAAAACTGATCATTTTCTATATATAAAGTGAAGTCTTTGCATAGAGTCTATGAAGAAAATTATACCAACCCAAAAATTTCTGTAGTATATACTTGCATGCATGTTTTTTTTCTTCTGTATAACATTTAATAATTCAAAATATGCCTTTTTTAACAGGACCTCCTTATAGAAACCAGAGAGGCTTCAATGCACCTATGATGCCTGCCATTCACTATAACAATGGTAATAAACAAGCCGCTCCTGAGAAAATTTACTTCATCTGCACAGTTATTTTCATGGGATGTTGTAGTCATATGCCATATTTGACCACTCTATATATGATGATGCGTCCACCATTTTGGAACTGTCAACTTAACATCATTCACCATAATCAATGAATATTCAAAGATATACATGCATGTAACATGCTAAAGGCATCTACGTATGTCTGAGGTTATAGTTATTAGACATGATTGTTTTTTTTTGTTTTTTTTTTTTTAATGAAAGTAAGAGGTTTTTACTCTCGTTTTCAGGTCCAGCCTGGCCACAAGGCCAAATGATGAGGCAGTTCAATGGTGTTTGTGCACCGTTCGACTATGGTTGCCATTTCTACAGCGACTGTGTACCTCCCCACTTAACAGCAGGATACCAGAGCTTTGAAAGGGAACCCTTCTACAGAGGTACAAAAACCATCTGTATCTTAATTTATTGTATTAAATGCAAAACTCTACTAAACTTGTGATTATTTGTGTTGACAATTTAGCTGCTGCCCCCTACTGGCCCATGAACAACTTTATCATGAAACACAAACAAAGACGACCATATAACCCCTACACACGAGAGAGACCACGTTCTTATAGATAAAGCCGTTCTCATTGTGCATGGCTGGAATATTAGGCATTGTTGCAAGTAAAAAGCCATTTTGCATAGTAGGAATTGTTTTGAGGGTGTGTACATGTTTATTAAGTGCTGAAATGTGTAGTTTATTCATATTTTCTTATGTGATGCTTGTTTATAGAGCCTTTCGATGTTATGATTCTTGTGTTACAAAAACACTGAACTGTGATATTGCAATTTGATATGCCACTGATGTAAAAGTTAAGCACCACCACCAGACTAAACATTCTTCAATTCTGAAATAAACGTTTATATTTTTACAAAAGTCTTTAAAATGTGTATGGTGTCGTATCCTATTCATCTGATGCAAACAATGTAAATTGGTATTCGATTAGGCAAAAATCACTCTGTCAGGGTTTGTACACTTTTTCACAAGTACTAGGTGAAATTTGATAGCAAAAATAGCTGACCCCTCTCAATTCTCCCAGCTCTTGAACTCTTACATCAGCTGCCAGTGTAGCTTTTCTAACTTCTCTCTCAAGCCACACAAGCCTAGCATCAGGATCCTCATCTGAGAACTGTAGGAGACTCCCTGTGGGCTTCAGCACCTGTAAGCTTTGCTTCACGATCTGTCCAGCCTTTACTTGACCTTCTTTAGACCTAACTAAAGCATCTGTAGTACCCTTATCCAATATCAAGTCCAAGCTTCTGGCCCCAAAGTATCCTCTCAACTCTGTGCAGTCAAGCTCCAGAAAGGCAAGAGCAGAGGATAGGTTCCATGGCTGCACCGATGTAGAATTGGCATGCTTCTCCATAAGTTTCACTGCAACTGAAGAGATATCAGCACAGGTGACCTTGACAGCACATGGAGAGGTTGCATAGATACAAGGTCCTAATGCAGATGTGCCACAACCCATGTCCAGGATGTTCAAAGGGCCACTCTGGACATGAGACATGCTCTGAAGTACAGGAAGAATGACATCCTTGACAGAGTGAAATCCAAAGAACCACTCAAAATTTTTGAATTGGCCTTTGCTTTCATTTTCTGTGTAGAATCTGTCCCATGTTGCTTTTTTGTCCATGTTTTCAATCAACTCATCTGTCAACACAAGATATGAATAGTTAGCATTTAGGACGAAAAATACATATAGCCCCTTACAATTAAAAATGATGTGACTTTAACCACTATTTGACAAATATCACTGAATTAAAGCATAAACCAAATGAAACTGGATTGGTGGATGTTCGCTAATAATGTAATGTGAGATTTGGGAGGGGCCATTTTTTTTCTCATTTTTTTAATTTCAGTGTTCTATGCTGATCAAAATGAACCTTTGATTAGACATTTGATCACATTTAATATGATGTTTAGTTGGAAAAAAGGAAATATACACAAACTTGTCAAACTAGTATGATGCCATCTGTGTGTCGTGGTCAGCGTTTGAAGGGTCCTCAGCGGCGCTGCAAGTCTGGTAAACAACATTTTAAATACACAGCTTAAGTAGAGGTATTCCGTGTAAAACAAAACACTGGCAGCATGTGTAACCCTGTAACTGAATGACATGACCCGGAAGTATACATGAGAGAGGGGGCGGTGGAAAAAGAACTCAATCAAGATGGCGGATGAGCAGCAGGAATCATCACAGGGAGAGATGGAGGGTAAGAGCAAAAATAACATTCCGCCACGCAGTTTAAAGGATCAGCTGACATGCGTAAACAAAACATATCGCAGCGTCCTGCCTGAGGGAGCTTGCATTAGAGAAACAAACTGGTTTTACTGCTGTACGAGCAGCAGGAGGAAATACAGAGCATTAGCTGTACAAAGAGAAACCTCTTGGCTCATTTAACCAAAAATAAAACTTAATCTTCCAAACATTTTCTGGTATGTCATATTTCTATTACGCTCTCGGTTTAAATAGGACAGTAGTCTTGTTTGCCAGTCAGCTGCACACTGTAATACACACAAATTTTCCTCTGAATGTATGGAGAAGTGGCCAATCTCTTTGTATTTTTTTTTATTTGTGTGTGTGCGGTAACAGTTATTATGGGCGGTTATTTTTCTGAGATAATGGTTTTAGGACTCCTTACTCACGTCTTTGTTTACATTAACGTTACGTCGGAATGTGACGTGTAACTTAATTCAGCGAGTAAAGGCACCAAACTGCAGCAATAGCAGAACTGGCATCACTGCCTACTGTTATGAGCTCTGGTCCGTTTTCTGTGTGTCCACACGAAGCCAGAGCCCATTTTATGTGCTTCTTTCTATATATCCATCTATCTATCTAATATAGATATGTTTCTCGGTCAGGTATTGGCTCTGTATGCAACCAGAATAGAATAAAAATGGAACATTCAAGTTGAAATTGAAATTGGCTCAAATGTAATTGGACAAATAAATATAATCACAATAATATTTAATATTTAGTTGAGAATCTTGTGCAGGCATTACTGCCTTAAGTCCGGGACTCATGGACATCACCAGAGACTTTGAGATGCTCCAGCTGACTTGTTTGTGGGTCTTTCTGCCTTTAGTTTTCTTTAACAAGTGAAACGTATGCTAAGTCAGGTTGAGAACAGGAGATTGTTCACTTGTTTACCTTCAAATAATGGTTGCTTTTGCTGTATGTTTTGGGTTATTGTCCATTTGTTCTATGAAGTGCCATCCAATCATCTTTGCTCCATTTGACTGAATCTGTTATGTTATGAATCTGAATCTGAATATGTTATATCCCTGTAAACTTCAGAATTCTTCTGTCACATCATCAGTAAACACCAGTGCAGCTGGACACCGTGCATGCTCATGCCATTACACTGCTCCACCATGTTTCACAGATGATGTTGTATGCTTTGGATCATGAACTGTTCCAACCTATCTCCATACTCCATATGCTTTACTAGAAGTGGTCCATTTTTTATTTTTTTTATTTTTTTTTGGCAAAGTCTAATCAGGCCTTGTTTTAACCTTATGGTAAATCCTCTGTATTTGCTCTGGTGAAAACTTCTCTTGATTGGCTGGATGTTGTGAAATAGCTTTACCATGAAGAGGATTCTCTGAACATCCACTGCTGTTGTCCTCCATAGACATCTAGGCCTTTTTGTGTTGCTGAGCTCACCAGTGCATTATTACCAAATTCTTGATTTGGCCACTCCTAATGTTCGGATTTGTTTAGTTTTTGAAGCCTAACAATGGTCTCTTTCACCTTCACAGAGAGCACCTTTGATTACATGATGTGGGTTGACAGCAATAACCTCCAAATGTAAATAGCACACTTAGAATCAACTTCAGAACTTTTAACTGCTTACTTAATAGGTGTAGAGAAAACAAAGGAATAGCCCACATCTGTTCATGAAATGGCTTTAGAGAGTCAACTGTACTTTTAAATAAAAATGGGGAGATACTTATTAAAGGGGTCTAAGTTCTAACTTAAATTAAAGCTCTGATTTTAAGCCCATATTCATTATATAACTGTAACTTGAATGTTTTGTTCAACTAAGGGTAAACAATTGTGCCTTTTTCCAAATATACTAAATGTATACTTTATTACTTTGCAGGAGTGAACTGCCTCGCATATGATGAAGCCATTATGGCTCAGCAGGACCGTATTCAGCAAGAGGTGAGTGTACAGATAATGTTGCAATTCTTAAAAATGGTTTGTAATAAATTGTATTGCTACAGAACAAATCACTTGTTTTTGTCACTTAAAATACCTGGAATATTTTATAGTACAGGTCATATAACCTGTATTCGAAAATAACAGAAACATTTTGCGTAACATCTTTCTATGTGTGCAACTGAAGAAAGCAAGTCAAACAGGTTGGAACAACATGAGGATGACTAAATGAACTAACCCTTTAATTGCCTGTGTTTTGTTTTAATAGATAGCAACCACTAACCCTTTAGTGTCGGACAGACAAGATCTCTCTGTGCTCAAGGGTGAATATGCAGCAGAGGACACCATATACCAGCTCAAGATAAAGGTCACTACAGTTTCATGAGCTTGCTTACTTGTAGCAAGTGCCCTAAACCTGTTGTAAAACTGTTATTCTTACGTCTTGTTTATAGGACCTTCACAAAAAGTATGCATACATTCGTAAGACACGGCCAGATGGAAACTGTTTCTACAGAGCTTTTGGCTTTGCACATTTGGAGTCACTACTGGATGACAGCAAAGAGCTGCAAAGGTAATGTACTCTTTGATTGGGGTGCCTCCTGCAGACATCATTGCCTTAGTTTGAAATTGTTGCACTAATTCAGTAGATGGCAGCCAGCAACCTTGTTTTCACAAAGTACCATTCTGTAAACTCTTTGTGATTGTAGTGAATGTTCAGACCTGTCTCAATTTTGGCTCTGTAGGTTTAAAGTTGTGGCAGCTAAAAGCAAACTGGACCTTGTAAACCAGGGCTTCACTGAGTTCACCATCGAGGACTTTCACAACACTGTGAGTTGGAAATTTATCAGTTAAAAACTGCTCGAATTTCTTGCAATCTTAGATTTAAAACTCAATGGTTAAAGAGTAAAGTCCCAGATTTTCAGCCAAGTCTTTGAGTTTTATGTTGTTACTTATTTTTTATCTTATGTAACCGATTAAGTGTTTTGTACTGTACTTTAAA
>JAUCMS010000127.1:1013033-1030061 GCA_032357445.1 Enteromius radiatus | reverse complement strand
CCAAGTCTTTGAGTTTTATGTTGTTACTTATTTTTTATCTTATGTAACCGATTAAGTGTTTTGTACTGTACTTTAAAAAAAATACAAATTTGACAAAGGTTCACCAGCAGATGTAAAATGCATCAGAACTGAGTTTTTGTAAACAAAACAAAAAACAAACAGATTGCCCTTCCAGATTTTTGTATCCCAGCTTTCAGATTGTTTGCTTAGTTATGGGTGTTTTTCAAATGCTTTTCTAGACATCCCCGTTTACGTCTTTTACCTTGCCAGCAGCACTTACCTTGTAATCGTACTTGAATTCTACTCATTGTCTCTCTCCTTTATTAGTTCATGGACCTGATTGAGATGTGTGAAAAGCAGCAATCACTTGGTGAACTGCTGAACTCCTTCAATGACCAGAGCGTGTCGGACTACATAGTGGTTTACCTGAGGCTTCTCACCTCTGGATACCTGCAGCGGGAGCATGTGTTTTTTCAGCACTTCATAGAGGGCGGCCGTTCTGTCAAAGAGTTTTGCCAGCAGGTAAGTAAAGATTACATGTCAATGACCATGATGAAATTTTAACTGAAAATAAAGCAATACTGATTAATAAAGCTTAGATCTAATAGTCGGTTTAATTTTTTTAGGAAGTGGAACCCATGTCGAAAGAGAGCGACCACATCCATATCATTGCCTTAGCACAGGCACTGAACGTGCCCGTATTAGTGGAATACATGGACAGAGGAGAGGGTGGAACGGTGAACAATCATGTCTTCCCTGAAGGAAGTGAACCACGCATCTTCCTGCTCTACCGTCCTGGCCACTATGACATCCTGTATAAGTGATATTCTGTGGTTCCATTGTGAAGAAACCATCCCAGTTCTAAAGCCAAGTTGAGTCATACATGTGTATGCGAGGCTATGCTACGATTAATCAATAAAATTTTCACTCCAGTTCTCCCCATATTACAAAATGAATTATTTTTTTCCCCTCTCCCAAGCACAAACAGAACTTAAAGCTCTTGATCTCATAAAAACTGACACTGCATCAAATGGCAGCATTAGGGTTGTACAGTAGGTTTTTTTTCTTTTTGTGGTTGTAAATGTTATCAACTTGCTTTTAGTGTTTTTCCTTTGTTACACTGCCTTTCATGAGTTTTATTAAAGGGATTTACACCTCACTTGACTAAAGTCAGTTTGTGACTTCAGAAATCATTGAGAATGGGATTTACAATTCAAAAGTTGATCCAAGCCAGGAACAAGAACATAAGCTAGTTTAACTGGTTTTAATCTTAGACAACAAAATTACTTAAGTGCACATTTTACATACATTTTTCCCGATCAAAACACCTTATGCAGACTAATGGTTATTTCAAGTAGATGTGGGTAAAATGCATTACAAAACACCCGTGATCATGTGCTACTTAAACCACAATATTACAAAAGGTATGTCTGATTTTCGTCTGGAGGCATCCTTCATGGCTGTTTTCTGTGGGAGTCACAAGAGTTGGACAGGATCCATGCAGCCGGACCGAGGACAGCAATCGAGATAAAGGCCATCACAAATACACTCTCCTAAATGTGTAGGGGAAAAGATATAACTTATGTATGATAATGCAATATTGCTAAAGCAGTCATTGTATTCAAGAGAAGTCCGGTTTGTGAACAAGTTGAGTCGGAGCTTTTAATTGACTCAGTTTGGCTGATTCACGATGCAGAATGAATCCAGACAGCTTCTGAATCTTGAGTCAACGTAATATTAAACCGCACATTTCCGAATAGAATATAAAAAGCTAAAACGTAACGCAAGAATTTACGATAAACATGTCCTAATGATTAAGAAAACGGCAAGAGATCTAATTAAGTGCATTTTAGAAGTTAGGTTAAATACATAATATTTAAGTTCTTACAGATCTGCAACAAACCGACACACACTTCTTTAAAAAGAACACGTGTTAACTGTGTAATTACATAAAACCTTTTGAGTTTCTTCTGTTGAACTTACCACAGCACCAATTCTGCCTTTTCCAGATGTAGAGGTAATGT
The DNA here is from genome assembly GCA_032357445.1 of Enteromius radiatus. Lineage (NCBI taxonomy): Eukaryota > Metazoa > Chordata > Actinopteri > Cypriniformes > Cyprinidae > Enteromius > Enteromius radiatus. The sequence goes on along the minus strand of JAUCMS010000127.1, from coordinate 1,028,037 downwards.
AAAAACGCGGGATTAAGACATTGTGTCTGGAGTTAAATCTTGTGGTTTTGAGTGTTCGTACAAAGCCAAACATCATGTATTGTCCTGTAAACCAACGCTAAAGAACTTTTTAGTGAGAGTGAAAAACAGTGGTGATGGTGCGCCTTTTGTCTTTTCTTTTATGTTTCCCGCCAACTAATTAATAAGCTCATTTTGGCACATCCTTCTAGCCAATCAACACCCTCGTTAATTATAACGTTTCGACAAGCTATTAATCTAAGTTACACCCCAAACATGACAACGATTAGGCCTGATGTTCAACCATTATTAAATGTTTTTTGGTCACAGTCAGAGTGTTGATAGCGATTAAAAATAATAATAATACTTCTTAGTCTATCTCTTTGAGGTGAATTAATCAGCAGAATATTGTTTAAAGTATAATATGCCAAACCACAGAGCAAGTCCCAAACACGACAGAACTTGTGAACAAAATGAACCTGAAAAATCAAAACAAAGGATAAGATATTGTTCGTTTTTAATTTGACATGTTTTACAATGAATCCTTTCAATAAAAAAAGGAAAATTATCAATAAACCAAGCGTTTCCTTTCATCATATGATACAACAAAAAATGAACAAGAGTATATTATAGTTATTAAACTATAAATTTTATACAATGTTAAGCAAAAAAAACAAACAAACCAGCAAACAGCAAAAATAAGCTCAAAGGCACATTTACCTTTCTTATCTGCAATTTTGAACCCAAATACATACATTCATTCCTTCTTCCTGTACAACAAGCCCTTCAAAAACAAATCAACTTTCTTCTTTGTCTCTCTTTATTCTTCATCTGAAGCTCCTTGTTTTGCAATAACAACAAAAAAGGACAAGACTTCAAGGCAGTAAATGGTCAACAAAGCAGCATTCTCCCTCCTTCTAAAGAAATGTCCAGTTTCTCGCAAAGAAAAGGAAATCTAGTAGCAATCACTTCAAAAGTTGCCATGTAGTGAGATGATTAAACAGTGCATCCCATTTAACTAAAAACTCTTATTCAAAAAACACATCAATATAAGAGCTTTGGTAAAGCAAGGCTTCAAGACATTTATGCATGTCATTTCTCAAAACAGGAACAGAACATTTATATTCTTATGTAGACATAAGTTTTATCTTTGGCAATAATAATAATTAGAAAAGCCTATCAAGTATAAGGCGTACTAAATATGAAAATTAAGTATAAACGGCCCCTTTTAAAAACACTGCAATAATTTGCTGCAATGTTTCATTTAAGATAAGTTCCAGTTATAACAGAATGAAACTTCTGTGACTTAAAGATGCATTCAAGCATCCACTATGTACACGTTTCAATGTACATACAAATACCTAAAACATTTTAAACGGAACAATAGCATTTAACAGGCCAAAGAATGGATGGAAATCAAATGCAATGTGAGGCTGTAAATTTTAAAAGGAATGTGACCATGAAACCAGAATGAATGATATATATATATTTATACTGTGTGTAAGAATATATACACACATAAATAAATAAATAGCAGTGCATGGACACTCCCCCTGCTGTATACAATGAGAAGCATATTTGCACATGCGTTCTTTGGCTGTGTCAGATGTTAATGGTGTAAGAGCAAAACACTTAAGTTATTAGTGCAGCTGAAGTCCTAACAAACAACTTCAAGTAGTGATGTATTGTTTTCAAATGGAACTGAACATCAAGTCTGTGGTAGTTGTGCTTTTTTGTACTCAACTGTCAAGTCAATGTAATGTCCATTCTTTAAAACATACTGCAATTCAAGATCTTTTCGGTCCATCTCAAGTCCCGTTATACGTGTTTCTCAGTATTGCCCGTACCCCATCCCGACACCCAGCCCCAGGCCGAGGCTCTCTCGAAGTCCCCTGAGCTGCTCCTCGCCGAGCCTGATCTTGTCATCCAGTTGCCTCTGCTCTACCAGCAGGGCTGCTTTCATCTTCACAAAGTGACTGTAGTCACGCATCTGTTCTGGGGTCAGGCAACATTCCAGCACCTTGCCCACTGCCTGCTCACGCCGGTCCACGTGCTCCTTGAGCTCCTGAGCCTCTCCCATCTGCACCAGCAGCTGCTTCTTCTTTTCCAGAAGTTGTAGCTATGACATGACAGAGAGAAGAATTGCTAAGCAAATCAAACATGCAGAAGGATAAATACTCTCTTCACAATACACATTGTTTTAAAGCCGCTTAAGTAAATCATGATGTTAATGTTTATGATGTCTTAATACCTTCGTTCCTTACAGTCAAATTTTGCAGATTCAAGTTTGGCGACAATCCAGTTTAAGTTTTGCAACAAAGTTGTTGAGATTTGCTATATGTGACCCTGAACCACAAAACCAGTCACACAGGTATATTTGCAGCAATATCCAAAAATACATTGCATGGGTCAAAATGATTCATTTTTCTTTTATGCCAAAAATCATTTGTATATTAAGCAAAGATCATGTCCTATGAAGATATTTTGTAGATTTCCTACAATATATATATCAAAATCTAATATTTGATTAGTAATATGCATTTCCAAAAACATCATTTGGACAACTTTAGGAGAGATTTTCTCAATATTTTTTTTACCCTCAGATTCCAGATTTTCAAATAGTTGCATCTCAAATACTGTACAACTATAATCTCAGTTTCAAAAATCTGACCCCTATGACTGTTTTTGTGGTCCATTGCTAAAGGTAAGTATAGAATACTCCTTTCAAATACATACAGTTCATGCCATTGTAAAGACAGTAAGTCTATCTTTCACAGCCTTGTTTTCAGCTACATTCAATTCAATATAGCATGTAACCTGACAGGTATATACTGTGTGTATGCACATGAAGCTGCATGTATTATACATCCAACTTCTAATATAATGTGGTCGATAACAATTTACATTTTGCAAAGATATTTGTCTCCTCACCCTCTCGTGATGGCCAGTTTCTGGGTCCACACAGTCCAAGGCACTTTCTACCCGAATCAGTCTCCCAGAAAGAGACAACAACAAGCTGGTCACCTTGTCTAGGTCACCGATGAACATGCGGTACTTATCCACCTCGTTGGGCTTACAGATAGCGAGCACCAGGCTCTCCACCTCCTCTCCCAGCTGAGAGTTGGCACGAATATCCTCTTGTAGACCCCTCTGTGCCTCACGCAGGACACTCAGTTTTTTACGAAGGCTCTCCATCAGCTGCTTCTGTAAGTGTAAACATTTACTTTGAGAAGTGGCATACAGTATTTTCAACAATGATAATGAAATAAGCACATTTCCGAATCTTCACCTTATAATTGAGTGAATCTTCCTCTTCTTTTCTCTCTGAGATCTCTCGAAACCTGGCAAGAAGTTGCGGGTTGTCAGCTGACATGTCATAACAGGCTGATCGTGAAACCAGTCTAGAAGGCCTAGGAAAGAGTCATGGATAATTTAGAGGAAGACGAAGATGACTGTAACAATCTTTCAGAATAGAACACACTAAAAATTCATGTAGAAAAAGTGCAAGTAAAGAATAATTACAAAGAAACAGCAAGTAGCGCATTTATAAAGGATAACATTTTGAAGCAGAAAGTCTGAAACAATATTATATTGGTGTACCTTTCTAGTGTTCCTCCACTGATTGGGTGGCCTCCTCTCCAGCTCTCTGCACCCACCTCTGTATTCACACTGTGTGGAAATAGCTCTCCTATCAGCTCTTTCCTTGATAAACCATAATCCTCCTCTAGAATGGAGTCCACCAATGCTCCCCTCGTCCCTCTAGTGTTTCTCGCTGAAGGAGCCTCTTCCTCAGGCATGTTGTCAATGTCTGTCTCCAGCACTATAACTGGTCGAGCAAAACCCTGCATCTCCCTCCTGTCAGTTTCTCCTAACCGCTCATTCTCACTGATCTCATCTATGTCTGTCTCCAGGGGCTGGTTTCCATCTTCGATACTGCTGGGACTGTGGGAGGAAATAAGCTGGTTTTTGTAAATGGTTACAGGGAAGCCTGCTTGATGGGGCTGCAAGTGGTAGTTGTTCATGGAGAAGTAGGATTCGGGACACACGGATCCAGCTGTCAAAATGTTCTCCGGGACATCGTGAGACCTGGTAGTGCCCTTTGTAGGGTAGTGAGGACTGGATCGGTCCCACTCTGCTCGATGCTCAGAAAAGATGGGCTTCACCAGTGTGATTCTAGGCTCATCTGACACTGCAGCATTGTGGACAGGTATTCTAAAATAGAGCAGACATGAAGGCAGTTTATTCAAGAGTACATTAAAAATGTCATTTATACAGTACCATTCAAAAGTTTAGGGTCAGTAAGATGTTTGTTTTTTTTATTCAGTAAAGATGCAAAAAATCGATCAAAGGTAAATGCAAACATTTCGATTTCGATTTCAGATAAATGCTGTTCTTTTGAACCTTCTATTTATCAAAAAATCCTGAAAAACTGTATAAATATTTCCACAAAAATATTTAGGTACCATAACCATTTACAACACTGATGATACTAAGAAATGTTTCTTGAGCAACAAATCAGCATATTATGTTTGTAGGCTCATGTCAAAATGTAGTAATGGCTGCTAAAAATATTTTTTTTAATATATTAAAACAGAAAATTGTTATTTTAAGTTATAATAATATTTCATAACATTATTGTTTTTACTGTATTTAAAATCAATTAAATGCAGTCATTCTGAGCATAAATACTTTTTAAATATTAAAATTAAATTTAATATTTTTTGGCATTAAAAAAATTAGGATAAAAGATCTTGGAAAGAAAACATTTAGATGGGCATAATCATTTATTATAAATTGTTTTGGGTAATTGGTTAATACTATCTAAAAACTAAATGTATTGCGGTCTAATCAATATGCAGTAAAAAAAATTCTTCTTCACCTTAAAATACATCTAAAATCTTTTAAAAAATGGAAATGTGTTAATGTATTCAAAATATAAAGTTTATTTGTCCTTTTTATTTAATAGTTTCATCACAATGATTTTTGAGTCATTAAATGTAATTTAGATAAAACCATACTAAATCAATAGGAATACCATGAAGTCTAACATGTTTAGAAGGTATGTTTTAACCTTGTGCGTGGTTCAGGCTGTGCCAATGGTTGCTGAAGTTCTCTCCTCATCTCTCTCTCTCTTGGAGGCAGGGCTACGGGTTTAAAGGCCCGGCGTGTAAAAGCAGGGCTGGGGGGAGCCACAGAGTACTCTTGTACGCAACAGTGATGGCTCTCTGAGAGCTCTCTCGGAGGAAGACTGTAGGAGCGCTGACGTGTCATTTCAGACACCCTGGGGGCCTGGGATGTGCACGGCTGTGGTCGAGGTGGAGAGGAAGAGGAGGATTTATAGAGTGGTGGAGAGGAGAACAGGTTATGGTGGGATGCCCGCCTCCTGTGGAACTGATCCCATTTCGGGGGCGGTGGACGAGGAGGCGGGGGCCCTTTTTTCTTTTTTACCTCACCGATACAAACTCTATTCTCATCCAGGTCACCAAGAGTTGATGCACGCATTCTGCTTGGTGTGATGTTGGTGTGATTATGAAAATTTTGTGTGTCCACACGAATGTCATTTTCTGACATAGCACGGTTTCTAAGAGGTGAAAACAGGTGCTGCTCAGTGTGGCCACCTTGACCCATGAAGCTAGGAACAACAGCACCCTCTCCTGTCTTGGAGTCTCTCCTACACCTTGAGTAGTCCCTGTGGAAAAAGAAATGTAATATTGTATTTCTTATAAGTAATGGTTTGTCAATAATCAAATAAATGGACGATAACAGTAAGTAAATATATTGAGACTGAGCTAAATACAGAAATCTTACCTCTCTGTTAAGCTGAAATTTCTGTTTAGTTTTTTTGCTTGTTCCTGCACAGGGTGGGTCTGTAAAATGTGTTTGAAATATAATTAAATATAAAATAACAAATTAAATAATTGTTAAAAATAAAGAAATAAATAACAGGGAAAAAAAATGGTTTTAGATTTTTACCCAAACCTATTACTAAAAAGCTAAAAATTACTAAAAAAAGAAGACTAGGTAAATAGACAACACTATAACTGGTGATTTATAGAACTACATTTTCACCTGACTACTGACTTGTTATTTAGCATATGACAAATCTGAAATAACCTACTGTAGATCATCTTAAAAACCCTGGCATTTAAATGCCTCTTTTAAAAAGAGTACTATAGAGGAATGGCTTAAGTAACAATGCAAATAAAGGTTAATTTCCACGGCTGTTCTGCCAACCATCTATAGCCCAGATTTTTAAAAGCACACCATGAGCAAAAAAGAAAAAGTCAAAATAAATTGCTACAGTTCAAATACATTATGTTCTGAGACCTGTAAGGGGGAGTCAGAACAGTGAATAGTATCTCTGACTCTCATCCAGTGGACTTTCTTGCGGCTTAATTCCACCGCAAGAAAAATTCCCCCTTGAATTCACCTGAATTTGCCCTCAAAGAACTAACTAAAAGGACTAAAAATATCTCAGAGATCAGTTAGATTATCACTTCATGTTTTAAGATTAAACTTATAATACACTTTCACAGTAAACTAGTGATTGTTACGATGAAATACATATTCAATCTTCCTGTTATATTAAATCCAATTCATGGTTTTTATACAGTTCTGGCCAACATTTGGCCTTTTGGGACCCAAATTTCAAGATATCCTGCATGAAAGCTAATATTAAAATAAGTCTGCTTTAAAGACTTAAAACAACTGTCTCATTCCCATCTACATGGCAATATACCAAAGAGTCTTAAAATAACAGCTCAAGCTAAGAACAAACAGTTCATCCTTATTAGATTCCAACAGTGTGCAAAAAGATCAATGCACTGGGAATATATAAAATATGACAGATAACAGTTCCTTTCTGGCTACAATAAGGCAGGCTATTTTCAATTCAAAATGATTTAATTGTAAACAAAAGTAGTTCAGTAACTTTACACAATATGTTTAAGAACTTATCTTTTAGTTCCTAAGAGCCTAGAAATGTAAACAACCACAATAAAGAAAGGAAATCACAACCTCTTCCATGTATCCAAACAGCAATGTTTGATTTCCATCTGTATTCATGATCAAGTTATTCATTATAAGTGAATGTACAGGCAATTCATTATGCATTTATGAAGTTGTTATTTGACCTTGAACTGCAGGAGAAAATTGTCTCCATATAGTGAATACTATGACATTTGTCAAGTAAATAACACTATCAAGTTCAAGAAAAGTATGGAAGACATCATCAGAATTGTCCATCTGCCATCAGTAGATCAATCTGTATTTTATGAAGCAACAAGAATACCTTTCGTACGTGAAGAAAATAAAAATAACATTTATTTAACAATTTGTCTCCTCTGTCTCTCTCCACATCACTGTAGCGCCATTTTGGAGAATATCCACTGGACGAAAATAGCGTGCGTGGTTCTGTGTCAGCCATACCACATTGATATGTTTTCTATGTGTATTTACCGAATATTTTTTGCGTCCAGTTGATATTCTCCAAAATGGCGCTACGGTGACGTGGAGAGAGAAGGAGGAGACAAATGCTGAATAAATGTTGTTTTTATTCTCGTCACTTCATAAAAGGAATAATCTAACAATGTCTTTCATACATTTCTGGATATTGACAGTGTTATTTACTTGGCAGTCAATAGGACAGTCAAAAGCCTCCCGGGTGTGTTTTGAGGACTAACAAAGCTTTTATGGGCATTGATGATTAATGACAAAATGTAAATTTTGGGATGGAGTAACCCTTTACATTATTCTTTCAATAATCACTTGACTAAAAGTCATAAAGCTACCTAATGTTTTTGCCCCAAACATGATTCAGCAGATCTCTTGGGGGTCTATGAAGTGACACACTAAACCCAGGACAGAGCATTTAAAAGCAGCTAAATAGCAAAACTGCGACAGCGCTAATTTAGTACGTTGTAATAATGTTAGTTACAGTGGTATTTAGAAAATCTGGAATTTTTATATTAGTGGTTCCCTGGGTTGACTGAGAGCCTGGATCAGAAAAGCTTCACAATCCTTATTTCACACAATGAACAATGCTAAATTTCTAATCTTACCTCAGCTGGGGTGTAGCTCCTGGCCTTGTGGGGTGGATTCACATGGTAGTCATCAAACTGATTGTGCTGGGTGGTCACTGGGTGGAACGCTGAGCAAGGCTTTTGGATGTTGGTGGTAGTGTTGCTATAGAAATGATCAGAGGACTGCAGAGAGGAAGGAACCTGAGGACTGGGCGGCTGTTTCCGACAGGCGTCGTGAGATAAAGACTGAGGAACCATGTCACCGCTCATATTATGTTCAGAATGAACAGTTTCTCTCCTGGATTCCCTTTCTTGTTCTCTCTGCAGCAGCCTTTGCCTTTCCTCCCAGTCTTTTAATCTTTGTTGCTCTTTTTCCCTCTCTTTCCTTAATCTTTCCTTCTCCCTCTCTTGTTCTCTAAGTTTCTCTTGCTCTTTGACTCTCTCTTGCTCTCTTTCCTTCTCCAGCTCTCTCTCTATCAGCCTCTCCCTCAATTTTTCTTGGTCTTGTTGGGTATTCATAAACTGTCTCCCAGTGTCCAGTGAGTTGACGTAGGGCACATCTTGATATGAAAACCTCCTCCGGCCCAGTATAGTGGCCATTTCAAGAGGTTCAGGTGAGGATGGATGGTTTGGTTTACTCGGCTTCTCTAGTCTCTGATTTCGACTTGTCAGGCTTGACAAATTTGTTACAGAATGACTCAACTTTCTGCTAGTCTCTTCAAAAAACCTCCTGCGGTCTGCAAAGGGAAGGATATCACACTCATCTGATCGACCTAAACGACTACTGGAGGAACCTGCCCTCCCTCTTGTTGATCCCATTTTACCAGACCACACCTGTCCGGTAGCCTCACTTCTTTTAGTCTCAGAGGGCTCCGTTTTTTCCAATTGAAGCTTGTATTCTGGTGTCCAGCGCCATCTCCGTGGTTTACCTGCAGGTGCAATCTCCTCCACCACATGCACGCACACTTGTCTAGCATTTGGAGGGATCTGGGTTTGGGTCTGAGATGTCTGGATGCACACAGCCCTGTTTCTGGAATGTTCCTCAACTTGGGTTTTATCTTGTTGAGGTGACTGTTTGGATATATGGATAGTCGGAAGACTGGTAATAGGACTTGAGAAGGTTTGGGGTGTGGGTTGATGGTGCTCAGGAGGAGCTACTTCCTCCATGTTGAGATCTGTAACCTCTTCTTCCACAGTCTCCTCACCACAAGAGTTTCTACTCTTCTGCAGCTGGGCCTTCTTCCTCTGAATCTCATTTCTGAGGTTTGTGGCAAAACGCTCATTTCTACGACGTGACTTGGAGCTACGGAACTGACGTTTCTGTGACTGCTTTGTGATGTTATCATCATCATCCACCCTCACTTCTTGCCCATTCTCATTCAGGTGGGAGTCCACACACACGTTAGCACCAACAGACCCAAAGTTCTGCTCACTGGTCTGAGCATTGGCAGTGGAGAACCCATTCTCCATGGGATTTCCGGAGACATTACTGGGCTGCACCCAGAGATTCTGTCTGGAATCTAGAGGATCCGCCTCTAACCTGGGATCCTCAAGTTCGGAGGTTGCCACTGAACCAGGTGTGGAACATCTACTTGCTCCCCACTTGGCCTGGGCCATATTTGGACTAGTATCACTCAGATAAAGAGGCGACTGTGACCACTGACAAGTTGGGGATGCATGATTATCACCTTTGTCTCCAGTAAAATCCATCATATGCAGCTGAGAAGCTAGAAGTTTCTCAGGTGCGCTGTGTCTGTGCATTACTGACTGGATATTACGTTCTGATTGGGCATCAAAGTTCTTATCCCTATTCCTTTGTGAAAAGGGACTGAGAGGTGGTGTAGATGCCACCACAGATTCTGAATAGTTCTCCAAGTGTTTTTTCTCATGGTCAGTTGCCTTACTATCTCCTTCAGAGTCCGTCTTGGAGTTGAAGGTGTAATAAGGTTCAATAGTGCATCCTTTACGTTCTTGCTCATTGTCTTTTGTTCCATTCAAATAAACACTATCAGTCAGAACTTCCTGGATTTGGGATTGATCTTCAGCCATACAGCTGGTTACACTTGGGATGCCTACAGGAGCAGACACACAGCGCTTATCTGTTGGTTGGCCTCTAGTAGCCCTAAAGCTGTCCTTCCTCATTGGTGGCTGCGGTGGTGCACAGTGTTCCTCCTCACAGCTGTAGGACGAGGGTCGGACTTTAGCCTCAGTTCTGTCAGACAGTATCTTAGAGTGTCCGCGCTCTTCCTGCTGGTTTCCATGGCTACTGGGGGCACAATGTTGGCCTCCATCTGGATACCTGCAGGAAGAACCAAAACCCTGGATAAGACTGTCCATAGAGTTGGTATCCTCAGGCTTGACAGGGACAGTGTAATCAGATGTATTTGAGCTGGCTGAGAAGGAGCTGTAAGCAGAGTCACGTTTGTTGTTGAAGATGACAGGATCAATGGGAGAGAGCTGACTGTCGTAGTAACCCTGGTTGGGAGGATTCTCCAGACTCTCCATACTTCCTATTGAGCTACTGCGGTCTGTGCTGTAGTGCCTGGAGATATGGCCCCACTGCATGGACAGCTCACTGCACAACGAAACAGAGCTTTTAAAATGTCAGCTTGGAATTTCAGCATCAAATTTTAAAGTACTGATTTGAAATTTGCATTTGGCTTGTAATTGTCCTAGCAACTGAGCAAAAGCTTCAGTCTACAAAGTGTTTCTTGCCATATATAATGCAAGATGTCATTGATTTCAAGGAGGTATTTTGAAATCACATTTAGAGTATTTAATTCAATAAAAAATTTTTTTAACTGATAATCATACAGGCCTTTTAATTTTGTGTTACAGATGTTGTGATTAAGTTTCACAGTTCGAGTGGGAAGACACTAAAGAAGAAGCCCCGCAAAATCAAACATTAATGTTGAAGTTAAAGATTAGTCCCTTAGGTCAATGTTATGTTTTGCACTACAGGTTTTCTTGTGTGTTTTTGTCACTTTGCTGGTGATCTGTAAAGACTGTCTGAATCATACATCTGAAAATAGCGGTGGCATCCGGTGATCCACATGTTGACTTAAGACATGAGATCACCAGCTTCCTCTCTGATTGTTTTCCTCGTGAAATTTGCTGGAAGCAAAATTCCCTTATTCAACAATGAGATATCTCTCTCTCTCCAGTGCGCACACAAAGATCTGCTAAAGCTATTATTATTATCTATATCAATTTAAACCACTGAAATACTAAAAAGAAACAAATCATCATACAGAATAAGGACTATTATTAAACCAACCTATTGTCCCCTCCGGAGTGCCATGGTACACTGAGAGGTGTGAAGTGGAGCTGCATAGCCGGGGGGCCATCTGAGGGGTCACCAGTGCCTGCAGTGAAGGGTACTTCTGACAGCTTTGCCAGGTGCCAAGAGTGGGGACGGATGACTGGCACACTGCGCCTGCTCGAAGAACAGAGACATAAGTGAATATGAAGTCATAACATCACCCTAATATTCCTAAGCAGCAATTACTGACAAAAAGAAAACCACAATCAGGAAACCACAGCATTCAAGAGTGAGGAAAAGACCATATACTCCAAAGCAGTGTCAGTCTTGACAAACACATACAGGAATCAAGGCAAATATGTCTGGCTTCACCGTCTGGAACTCTTTCATACCTGCCTAGACTCTGAAACGGCTGATTGAGGTTCTTTCTAAAGTATCTACAGCAAAATGATGGCCAACTAAATTTATAAAATAACAGCATTAATGGAACAAGGCCCAGATTCCAGGTACATCCCATTATTTCCATTGACAGGAGTACAGAAATCCCAAACATTCAAGACATTAACAACTTGATTTTATCTAAGTAATAATAATTTAAAATACGTTTCCACAGTATCCAAGAAAAGAAACAAGTGAGAAATATCCAAAAATGCTGTATATAAGGAATGACAATTTTTTGTTGTTGTCATTATACACTACCATTCAAATGTTTGGGTTCAGTAAGATTTTTTCACCAAGGCTACATTTTCTAAGTAGAAAAAAAAATTACTATTTAATATAACAGTTTTTTTTAATTGTAATATATTTGTAAGATGCATTTTTTTCCTGTGATGTCAAATTTTCAGCTGCCATTACTCATACAGTCTTTCCGAAATCATTTGGAGCTTAAGAAACATTTTAATTTGTGCTGTTTAATATTTTTTTCTATTCAGGATTATTTTTCTGAATAGAAAGCTTAGAAGCTCAACATTTATTTGAAAAAGATTTGACATTAAGTAAACAGAGGCTAAACAAACTAAGGAAAAAGATCAATACAGAGGCACGTCGGGATCTAAATATGCCTCTTTTCATATTAATCTCATTAATTTCACCCACAAACAATAAATGTAATTAATATTTCATTCTAATCACTTTTGCAATCTCATGAAATTTGAGATTTCTCGAGACCGCTCATCAAATAAAACTTGCAATCTAAACAAAAATATTAAACCTGACACCAAGCTGATCTGAGGCTCCGTAAGTACAGCTATTTAAAGGCAAAAGTAAACACACACACAAAAACATAAATCAAAAGTAAAAAAATAAAATAAAAATTCAGTTATGACTTAAATCGGTGCCATTAGAATATGATCTGTCCTCAAGAGTTTTGACTCAACTACACTCAGAATTAGAAACAAACAGTACAGTTCTAATGAAATACACCAAACAGAAACCAGACTGAAAGCTGGTTTGACCTCCACTAAAGTTTCCTGCACAGTACGAAATGTCTTGAGATACTCACAACACTTCAGACAACTCCAGATGTTCTCAAAGTAAGAGAAATATTCTGAGATGAATTCAATCCAACACTGGTCAGCTTCAGGTTCAAGGTGAAGTTAAAGGTCTAAACCATCAGTTGACGCTTTGAGTCAAAGGAAAACACTGAGGTCTGCTGTATCTGCTTTGAGTGGTCAGTCTTTATCTGGACCCTAACGGCTTCAACGCTCACATGAGTGAAGGTTGGTGGTCATTTAGCTGTAATGAGGCAGCCTGAGGCTCTATCCAGATTCCCAGCCCAGGAAAAAATTAACACACAAACACTCCCCCCTCCAACTTCCCCTATCAAACAGCAGCGCTCTCTCTCTCTCTCTATATATATATATATATATTTCCAGTCACAACTGAAGACCAAACATTCAGTCCACTAAACGGCATATTCTCTCTCTCGCTCACATGCTCACACACACACACACACACACAACCTCCCACTCACTCGCTCTAATGACATTAGGGGGAGAGGAAGCGGTGCTCAGACGAAGAGGAAACTATGTTTGGGGGAGATAAAGCGGCAAGCCACTGCTAAAATAATACCTAGCATTCTCTCCTATTATTGTTTGAATGGGGGAAAAATGTGAGGGCCACTTCCTGTCTCCCTGGGAGAGCAGTCAATTTCGGCCAGTAGTGGTGAGAGAGTGAGGGGGTGGAGATAGAGAAAGAGCAGAGGAGGATATACTGTATGTGAAAAATGGGAAACAAATTGGTTGAACCAGGCAAAATAATTGAACCGGTGCATTGTTGTTGGGGGCATGGGGCCAGGTACATGTATTCTTGCTCTTTTCAATAGTGAAGAAAGAACAACAATGCAAAGCACATCAGAGAGACAACAGTGTGTTTTGTTATTCCAGCAACTGCCTGAGAGAGAGAAGAAAATGAAGTTTAACTCATATCAGCTGTGCTTAATAAACAGCTTTTCCTGCTCTAATCAGAAGGGCCGATGAAAGTCAGAATGGGGTCAGTCTGATTAACAACTACAACACTGACAATACAAAAAACCTATAGACAAATTACAATGGCACAAAACCTCCCTCTAATGGGCTCTTCAATTGAAACAGTTAACCCGGTCATTCTTAAAGGGACAGTTTAGCCACAAATGAAAATTCTGTAGTCAATAATTCACCCTTGTGTTGTTTAAAATGTCCTTCAGTTGAACACGGAAGTAGATATTTTGAAGAATGTTGGCAACTGAACTGTTTTGGTGACCATAGACTTCCATTGTATTATTTCACAAGTGTTCAGTTTTTGTGATGTTTTATTTTTTTTATAAGGTTAGAAGCATTGACTGGACAAACACATTGACTGATGAGCACACAAAGTTTCAATAATAGGTCTGTGGTCCATCCGTGGAAATGTTGAATGCTGGTATGTAATTGTAGCATACATTAATCAACTGAAATATGGAGAGTGTACTAATGGTAAGTACTTTTTTTTTTTTAAATCACAAAAAGAGAACATAGTTTTAGGCCATAAGCAGGCAAATCGGGGCAGCCTATCTTTTACACCACAAATTTGACCACAAAGTGTGTGGAACATTAACTCTTGATATAAAATGCCATTAAACCAGGGTAAGCCCTTAAGTAACACCATTTTAAAGTCATTATTGGTACAGAGTTTCTGTTACGCTAGCATGTTCAATTTACAAAGTAACTGAGATCTTGAGCGATAGCAAAGAAGTGGTGGTTAAACCACAAAACGATAATATCTTGAGGTGTGAGGACACTGGTTGTTACGAGAAACACTGGTAACACTATTCAGTAGTACTGCATGCTGTGCTCTGGTCAAAGATCCTTCCTCTGTTTTTTCCACTTCAACACTTTAAAAAAAACAACTGCATTTTCTTCCCAGTATACTTACCCTTTGAGTCTCAAATACTGAGAAATGCTGTTTTCTTAAAGCTACATAAAACCCTTGTCAGACCAACAGAGTTATCCCAAACAAGTCAAACACAGAACAAAGTATTTCATATTGCTAAAACATAACAGCTTTATATGTTCACTTCCCAGCATGCACTGCAGCATGAATATTAATATGCAGTAACTGTTAGAAGATTATTATTTTACTGTTTTGTAAAACTATTTACCTTTTGCATTGAACACTTACTGTAAGGGATGTGTCTTACTGTAAGGGATGCATGAACATGCATAATTCAAAAATAATACACTGATCAAGAATATATTAGAGATTTGTA
>JAUCMS010000127.1:994487-1009400 GCA_032357445.1 Enteromius radiatus | reverse complement strand
TATATATATATATATATATATATAAATATAAATATAAATAAAATAAAAACATTACACAATCAATATTGAGGACAAAATATGATAAATGTTATACTGTAGTTTCCTGAGGGGTTACAGAATGAAACTGCAGAGTGGTTTCAAAATTCTAAACGTTGAGAGCAGAATGAGGTTATACAGTCTACATACTTTTTAAGAAGCTACAGATGGTTATAGAATGCTGAGAGGTTTTAAAATGATAAACTTGAGGGGACATACTGTATCACAAGGTTATACAACAAAACTTTTGAGAGGTTTTAGAATGAAATTAAATAATGTTGAGATGTTAGAAAACCAGGTTTCATAATATTTAAGGCAGAAAGTTAGGGTATAAAAGCTATTGAAACTGTTGCTTAAAAGAATGAAGAGTGGAGTTTGTGGGTTTATAGAACAGGAAGAAGGGAGGACAGTATAAATAAGTGAGAGAGGAGAAAAAAGATGAAAGAGGGAGGTGTGTGGGATGTACACTCAGCAGTCTGGTAGCTGCTAACGCAGTGAGGCCTCAACACACTGGAATGTGCTGGACTCAGCCGACTGGACGTCCAGTCCAGACTCAACAACAACACACTAAGCACCTCTTTTACCCTGCACACATAAATCTAGCAATAAAACGTAAAAAATTATCACAAACTGCATCATTTGAATACAACAAAAACTAAAAATAAATCTTCACATGTTTGCGAGTGTGTGTATGTGTTAGTTGGACGCGTCGTCTGCACCTCTGCACACAGCCACGGTGAGGCACTGTCACATGACACTTTCGACTGTCCAAATGCTTGGAAAGGGAAAAACCCCCGTGGTCAGACCAAACGGACCATCTCTGACCTGGATACAGCTTAAACACTTACTTCCTGATAACTAGGAGTTAAAATGATATCATAAGATCTGATCCTGGATCAGGCTGCTGAGTGACTCCAACAGGGTGTGTCAGTCAATTTAGTCTGTCAAGGGTGTCAAGACACTCATGTCTGCCAAACTCAGCTGACGTCAACTCGCATCACGCCAGCTAAAATAAACAACACACACATAACTGGTGAATTTCACCACCGCACAGAAGCTCTTCCTCTGAATATCCTGGTCACATCCCCTAGGTGTGATACTTCAGAAATCAAAATGGTAGTTTCATTATAAATGTGTGACCAAATTAGTGAAATTTGCTCAATTTTGTGGGCTAAAAAGGCCTATTGTCTACTGTTGCTATAGTATAGTGATGTACAGTATGAATCACCGCTCACACAGAATTCACTTTCGATCTAAAGGAATATACTCAAGACAAAATAAGCAAGACAATTGTCTTGACTGGATTCACCTCCGAAAATTACAGAAAACTTGCATTTGTGCATATGTGTGTTTATCGAAACGGAAGTGTCACTGTAAAGCCTTTGTTTTTATACACATGTTAGCATTGAAAATTGCACACAAGCACTCAATGCGGGAGACGATGGTTTTTGTCGGAGTGTGTTGTTCTTCTTGTTCGGTCTTTGAAGCAACAGCTTAGGTCAGTGTTGCCACATTGTGGACAAACTAATTAGTGCAAAAACATATGAGCATACAACATTTACAATACAATGGTAAAAGTGATCGCACCTGAAGTTAGCATGTATGCATTTTGCAGTTGCACTGGAAAGGTTTAAATCACATTAGCAAACACTTAAGGGTAAAAAAAAAACTGGTCCACTGTTGTCGGTTATTAAAGTAGTAGCTGATATGAAGTCTGTGAAGTGAAATGTTTGCCCTCATGGCAAATTCATGATTTTGTCTATAAAAATTCACCAGACAACGGTAAATGTTATTGCTCTTTAAGTCAGCATATGTATTTATGTTCGCTTGCTTACCTTCGGACGACGATTTTCAGAACCCTGTAAGAACCTTTGATGAGGATGAGAGCTTCTTGCCGGGAGCCGTAAAGAGCAGAGCCGTTAATGTTCACCAGTTCATCCCCCACTCTCAACTTCTTACACTGAGCTGCCTTTCCTCCCTCTTCTATCTACAGGAGAGACAGAGAGAAACAGTTCAGGGTTAAATATTATATTTATATATGTGTCATATACTGTACATTCTCACACACACACACACACACCACAGAGGGAGGTCTTCTGAAGAAAAAAGGCCAACTACAACAGATTCTTTTCTCTTGTCAAAGAGGACTTGGAGGTTAAATTCTTAAATCAGAGAAGCACACACACACTTGACAGAACTTACTTACAGATAAGCACGTTTACCCACATGGCCTTGTTAATTTAACATGTAACCACTTCCTCTTTTAAAAACGCAGGCCAGAGAGGTCAGAAGTCAAATATACATTCAATGTATACAGCCATTCATCATACACGCATACAGACACACAATACCAAGTTATTCCATTAGGGACCCTCCTGCATAAAATAGGACAAAGGGTCAAAGATCAGCTCCAAAGCCGCGTAATTCCCATACACAAAATATTAGCCTAGTCAAAACATACACAATCACACTTTCACTCAGTCACGCACATATAAATCTCAGCTTCCAACAGAAACGCACACCTTTCATGTTTGGCAGACACATGCATTACAGAGTATCATATTCATTTTCAGGTTTAACATTAGAGCCCATTTCTCTTTAAACAAATCCTACCATCAAAACACACAGCTAATGCCACAAAGCTTTCAAATTGAAGTCACATTTCTCTTTTTAGCGGCTACCAGGGGATTCAAACTATAGGCCTGTAGGCCATATTCAGCACCAAAAATACTTTCTTTCTAGAGTGTTAATAGTTTGCCAATATAATATACAGTACATATACTATAAACACAGAGAGTATTTCCTTTCATGAATGCCTTAAATTGCTTGCAAAGTAATGGGTTTGATTTCCAGGGAATGCTTGAATGCAAATGTCCCTTTGGTTAAATGCATACATGTAAAACTAAATAAGACATCATAAAAACTTAGTGTAGATAAATCACAGTACGTTTTCACTGTTTTTTTTTTTTTTTGCTGAGTTCACCATGCAATATGATGTAACATCAGGCCATTTTTCTCTATTTTGCAGCAGAACCAGTAATAACCATCTTTGGATACACATGCGATCATTTTGCAACAAGCGAGCCCCTGTGTTTCAACAATGAAACCAAATCTTTCTGAAACATGTTCACACTTTACCATTTTGTAAGACTCATCCAATGCCAGCTTCATTGTAGAGTAAACAGATGCACATGTGTTGTGTGCGAATGTGTGTATGCGGTGAACATTGCAGGAATATTTGAGTGGGGTTTTTGAGGAGATCAAAGACAGAACGTGTCCAGAGGGGCATAGAGGGAATACTCATGAGGCCGGAATAAAATACTCGGTGGGGGACAGTCAGTGTCGGGATGTGGGCAGAGTTCATACTTTACAAAGTATTCAGATTTTGTCTCATAAGCAGGTCCAGACACAATCTGAAGATGTTTTTGCATTTTCTGTGCTGACATTGCTGGAAAATCTGTGAAATGAATTTTGACAGGATAAAATGTTTAAACAGACCTGAGAATTACCCTGTATCTGAATGCATAATCAAATAAGGCAACATATTTTATAACCCGAACAGGCAGGAAGTAATGGACTTTCTGATTCTGTGGAAACCTGAAGAGCTCAGAAGCTTCAAGAGATCAAGACAGACAATAATAAAAAGACTCTTTGAGGGACTCAAAAAACAAAAAAAGACCTCATAAATGTCTTTAGGATAACTTTTCGGTCAACTTTACCAACCTCCTAGGAAGAAATGAAATAACATTACTCAAAGATGCTGACTGAATGAATGTCTTGTTCTTCAGTGAATGAGGCCAGCAGTCTTTCTCCTGTATTCTGCTGGTTTAAGATGCAAAATAGCTGGTTGCATGTAATGGAAACATTATTCAGATGTATGGTCACAATTACAGCCTCACTAAGGACATTGCTCTTTCTCTCTCCGTCCCTCTTTCCCATCTGCTCCAAACAGACCGTTTCCACTGGATACTATAATCAACATCCTCAAAGCTCTTCAGCCTGGACCACAGGGGCTTCGTCTCAATTCTGAGAGGATGCACGTGTTTGTTTGTACATGCAACACAAATGACACTTGTTTGAATAACTCTTTCCACTGGGTTTTCAACTGAATGGATATGTGTTCCATCTCAGAGACCTGAATTTGTCCTGAAAATCCAATAAACTTCTGTGCGAGTCTAAATGAAACCGCTGTACAGTATGTTCTCCAGGTGCACTGGTGAAGGAGAGAACTGATTTAGCCTGACCTTCCATTAGTTCATTAAACTCAAAACAAACAGTGTTTTTCCACCCTAAAACCCAATCTGCTGCACACACTCCACTGGAAAAGCCCGGTAACCCTCATATACAAGGTATGGTTTATGGCAGGATATGTAACAGTTGCACAAAGAGAACAAATTCGCATAGTTGGCAGGCATACCCGAGTGCCCCCTTGGCAATAAAACAAACTCACACTCACCGTCTTACCTCATAAGCTGTCAAAGCGCTCAGAACTTCCACAACTCCCTGCGAGGAAGACCGGGCAAGCAAAATAAATTGAGAGGGAAGAAGATAAGAGCGTTTACCTGCTGTCCTCCACTAAATCTGTTTAACGGGTACCCGGGGCCATGATGTAATGGCACTTCACCCATGAACGCTCAGTCTCAGATCACGTTGGATTATTTAGATGAACTCTGTCAAACCGTTAACGTCAGCTGGTGTACACCACACGGACCTCACTGAACTTCCATTCCTCGCTCTCCTTCTCCCTTTCTTTCCTGCATGCCCACCCAGTAGTCTCATTCTCCCACTCTTTCTTTCCTTTCCCTTGAGCTCATGTTCTCCTTCAAGGCCTGATAAAAATAACTGCAACCACACCTATGTTCCAGACCTGTGTGTGTGTGTGTGTGTGTGTGTGTGTTTGTGCATGTGCACGAGTGCTTGTTTGGCTTGGGCATTGGCATCGACTCGCTCCCTGGTGCTCGTGAAATAAAGTTCACAAAGGGACCTTTATAGAAGGTTGAACAGTCCTACGTGACAAATCCCTTTCAGTCTCCCCATTCCTTTAATCTCCCTCAGGAACGACCACTCCTTACATGCCATGCAAAGAATAAGAATTTCCGTACCCATTCTTTAAACGTGACCTGGTGGAAAATACAGTCGAGGAGGTGATTGTTAGGGGAACTTTCTGCCTGAGTAGTTTGTGTTTATAAAAACACCCGAGATGAGTAGTGAGGGTAGAGACTACAGCAAACAAACGGCACCACTGCAACTACTTTCCAGTCCCTCCTTTTTAAGATAAAATACGGTCTGAGGTGTAGCTAGAGGAGGCAAGAAACGCCTTAAATTACAAGAGAAGGACTAGAAAATTATAAGTCCCATGATGGGGATAGTTTTAATACAATAGAGGCTATTCCTAGTTATGCTGTCAGTGTACAGAAAAATGCACTTGCACTCCCAGTCTCCAAGAGTACAGGAGGGAGGGGTGTCTGTTTGTGTCAGACATTGATGAAGCAAGCTAGTCTACACCTCTCCCTGTACAACATGATTGCTAAATTCAGCACAAAGGACATGTGGACTGACTCAGAATTACACACTGCATACAATCCAGCATTAAATAGATACATCCCAGAAAGACCACTCTAGTTCTGAGTCAGTACATGAGTTAAGACCCTTTGATTTCTGCAATGAGGAAAATATAGAATCCATTCACTAAAAAATACTGTATAATCCAGAATTCCACAGAATTTAACAGATTTTGGATTGATACATCAAAAGTAGGTCAGTACTCTTCAATCAAAACATGATATGGACCAGTGTCTGTGAATATTCATGATTTGATGGATAAAATTTAATTTTAATTTAAAATAAATATATTTTAATAAAACGGAGTATAGAAAGTGTCAAATTGAAAGGAATGAATACAAAAAAAAATGTAAATGGGGACAAAACGAATTAGGGAAAAAAAATAATACAGTTTTTATAGGGCCCTAATACTTTGCTATGGTGTTATACTGTAGGTACTTGCCAACACATTGCATCCGTTATTAAGATGAGTAGTTTTATTATATTTACAAGACTCTATATGTAGGCCTGTCACGATAACTAATTTTGCTGGACGATAAATTGTCCAAGAAATTATCACGATAAACGATAATATTGTCGATCTGAGACCATTTTCATCTAGAATAATGATAGTGGCATAATAATGCACATACGCCTTTCAAAATTCAAAAACGTTTATTTTATATTAAACAATAGGCTCAACATGCATTACATAACAGGCAAAACTGCTTGTTAGGACCTTTGTAAAACAACAAACAAAAAACGGCCCGTCCGTTGTAGCTTTTTTTTCCCATCTGGGAAAACTGCAACGGATGATTGTGTTTTTAGGTGCATGTGCATTAGAGGACCGGGCCGGGTTCGGACAGATATTTAGGTCGGGCTCGGTCACATCAGCGCGGCAAGGCATTGACCATTTAAAATTTAAAACTGCTTGTGCGCCTGTGTTATAACGGCGCTTTATGCCCCGTGTGCACTGATGCGCTCATCTGTTGACATTTCCGACCGCCTTCCTACAGTTCCTTAATAAAAGCGGGCTTTCCACACAAAAAAGTGCATGTGTCATTATTATGAGAAAACAATTTGATATAACCGTGTCGGGCTGGGATCGGGCTCGGACATAAATATCTGGGGGTCGGGTTCGGTTACTGCTCTGTCGGACGCGGGTGGGGCTCAGACAGAAAAATGCGGCCCGATCCGCACTCTAATGTGCATGTTTGTTGTGTTACCGATTTTAGTCGATACTGTTTTACAACAAATGCGACATACCGGCTCGCTGTCATTCAGTTGCGGATAACAAACAAGTATGCAAATGAAATTATCGCGGTTTTGCGATTTATCGACTATCGTGACAGGCCTATCTATATGTTGGGTGTTTTTATATCTTCCAGCAGGCATGTCTAACAGCAAGTAAATTGAATTTTATCATTAAAGTTGCAACATAATGAAAGTAATGACAGATCATTTCTTCTGTATTGTGAACAAAAAAATAAATAAAAAATTGGGGTGGTGACTTGATTCCAGCATTTATAAAATAGAAAGGGTGAACTTCTACTTTATACTGACTTTCATTTTTTTCTTTAACAAATGTATTGCATTCATTTCCAGTACAATTAATATATATTTTATCATATATCATACAGCTCATTTCAATATTTAATATATTACCTTGCATAATGCATGCAAAAATCCATAAAATCATGCAAAAGACTCAGTGCTACATCATTCGTAGTTACATTTGTAAACAATGCAAAAGGTTTACCTGCATCAATACTTCAGGGATCACATCAGTTCTAGTATTCATCACATATGTGTGTGAAAACAGAACTGCAGCGAGTAGAGGGTCTATATGGACTGTGGGCCTCTGCGGCAGTGAATAATGGGCTCCCTGTCTCCCAGTCCAAGCATCAGCCCTGGCGGCATGAGGTCACCCCCTCTATCGCTCTATAAATAACAGGGCGTCGCTCTTCGCCAGTCTGGCTCACGGCCCGCCATTGTGCCACAGCTGGCCAGAAGAACGGTCCGTCTAAGCTGCCTAGAGACCAGAAGGCTCTTACCAAGCATTGCCAATCCCACAACAAGCAAAGAAACATAGGGAATACAGGGAACAAAATTGCCTGTTTTATAGGAGACTACTTGTACACTGGCTTAAAAAAAAAAAAAAAAAAAAGAGAGAGTGTAAGAGAGAGATAATAGAGTACACAACAGACATATCAAGCTGTATTTTACAACTTAATGTTCCGTTAAAGTGGAATAAGTATTTCACATTGACTGACACTAATCTGGGAGGGTTCAGCCTTTGTATAAACTCATTTATAAAGGAAACTGTCATAACATTTTTCACAAGACCTACAATATATGTTTGGACATCGCCATTTTTCAGCAGTAATTCTTCAACTTTTTCCAGTGGGACCTTTAGAGGAGGAGGGTTGTCCAAGAACACTACTCTAAAACAAGTGCTGCTTTATCAATGCCTTAATGGTTTCCCCAGTCAGAAAACCACGAATAGAAAACAGACAGAAGTAGAAAACAGCTCTAGAGAATAAGGCTGACCTGGTTACTTTTTACTATATATCCTGCGCCAAATTACATATATGACTCTTAACACAACAGCTGATTTGAAACAACGAAGAGACTCTGAAAGAATAATGGACAGAAAGGTGTAAGATAATAGGGAAGTGTGTGAAACGAAGACATCCTAAGCAGGTCTAGGAAGTGTGTTGAACGTAAGTTTTGGCTCTCTTTTGCTCTACACTTATCCTGACGGAAACAACAACAGACATCACAGCAACTGGAGTGAGGAAAGAGAGCTGAAAATAAGTCACATGTATGTGTGGAAACGCATACGAACCAAAAGAAAAAATATATTTTTTGAGGAGGACAGAGAAGGGTCTATATTCCTACTAAATTTAGGGACTAGGGACTAAATTTTACTTTTTTCAGCCAAAGGGAAGTTCAGACCTAAATATGTATGGGTACATAAGTTAAGTCTCTTAGGCAATGCAGTTTCCAATAAAATCAGAGCTGGAATAAACACTTATCCTGAGCTATTACAGCATGAAGGGAAACTTAAGACCTCAGGAAAACTAAAAACATGCCATGTATTTATCATTAGTCGTATTCTCTTGCATGAAACATAATAATGTTCCCAACTGGCTCACTGCATAGCAATTTATTCCCCTGCTAGTGTTTATACATATTCAATGTGAAAATTAATACCAAATGCCAAAATCTAGGGGGAATGCAATTCAGAACATCCATTCAAAAAACACAAACATACCCTGACGCACATACAGTATATATACACGCACGCAGACAGCTATTCCAGGCTTTGCTTTCATTCCACAGCAATCAAAAGCAGAGTCAGTGGGTCACTCTGGAAACCCCATAGTGCCCAGAATCCGCCAGTGGCCTCCACAAGATGAAGCCTAACAGCTGCCATTCCCACCCAAATCCTCTTCAGGAGACTTCCCCTCTCATTCCTGGAATCTTAAAGGATTTTGCCATGTTGGTGAACTTCCTCATAGCGTCAGAAGACTTTTCATACATGACTGTAGTTTGATGTGCTTTACTAAGTCAGAAAATTAACAGTGATTTATACGAATATTTATATAATATTTTACTATACATTTACTATTTTACTATACATTTGTCTCAAATACAACAATTTCACCATAATATCATATATTAGTACAGGTAGTATTTTCTGGTAGTTTTTATTCAGCTTTGACTTGCACATTATTGTCTCATTCATGGAGGCATTTGAGCTACACAACAGGGACTGATGAGCAGCCATATTCGAAGCGCTGTAAGCTGGTGGTCAGTGAATGTATTCAAGCACCCATTCTTGTGTTGCGGTCTTCTGCTGCTCATAAAAGAGAGAAGAATGAGGTTGCGAGCCCTGAGTAACCCCCTCCTCTGCAACACAGCCTTTGTCTACTGTTGGACAAGGATTTGAGCCTCCACTCAACAACACAACTGACTGACTGGCTGACTGACAGATGTATTATCCCCACTGAAGTCCCCTTTATCTATCCCAACACACACAGACACACACACACACACACAAGTTAAGAAAACACATCAGCGTTACGGCAAAGCAGAAACAAAGCTCCCCCGCTAAGAACAAAGTTCTTATCAGAAACGTTTTTCTTCAATATCTGAGGTCAGCGGTGCAGGCTGGAACACCTCTGTCCTTGAGCTGCCCTGATCTTAAACACGGGGAGGAGATGGGAGTGACGGATAGGAAGCACAGGAAGGGAGATTCTGCTTTTAGGATTAAGACCTTGGGAACACGGGCGAACCTGGAAATACTTGGATGCATTCAAGGTCAGAGTGGGTGAGAAGATCACTGCTGGCTTTTAGCTCCTTCATTTATGAGGAAAGACAGAAGAGTGGGGGTGGAAAGAGAAAGAGAGAGAGGCCGAGAGAGAAAAGGTGGGTGAGACAGCGTGAGTGAGAGGGTGACAAAGGCTTCATTCAAGGCTCAGGCTGAGGGGAAAATGAGAGAGCGCTACCTCAGTGTGTTGAACTACGGCTGCGACCCGAGTGAGTCTAAAGTTCCTTTTGTGCTCAGAGACTTTTAAAGGTGTGACACACAGTCATGGGTCACCACTGCAACTGAGTCAACAGCCAAATGACCTATATTCACAGGAGAACATGACCACAGGAACGAATAAGATATGAAAGAAATGTAGTGACCAACAAATAACAATTAAGAAGAAGTGCAAATAAATGAAAGTCGAAAAAATACACCAAAAATCATCTGGTCCATCACACAGTCTGTAATGTACGGCGTGCGTTTTTTCCCCCAAGAAGACTCATGAGGAAGAAATGCCTTTCTGTGGAGAAACATTTTATCACATTCCACAATTTGTTTGCCTTGTACAGCGTTAGCTGAATGCTGTTTGCATGGGCTTTCTTTTCAAACCGTTAAACCAGCCAAAGAAAGAGTGCAGGACATGGCATGATCACTGAAATAACACCTAATCCGAAAGTCAAGACGCATTTTAAAATGTTAAACATTCACAGAACAGCACTGTAAACATCACCTCATTATCCTGACAATTACAATCACAGCGGTCATACATTAAAAAAACGTCCTAATTAAAAATGCCCCAGCTGAACAAATTACACACCTGACATGTGAATCACTAAAGCTTTGGTCCTTCCAAGAAATAGTTGAAAAGTTCTTCCATAAATGGAAAAGCTGGGGGGAAAACACTTATGAAACTTAAGAGATGCTTTTGTAGCGCTCTAATTTAATTTGATTTCATGCGTAAAAAAATGGTATATGCATCTGGACAACTGAATACTGAACAATTTACATTCAATGTTGTTACAAATGGGTTCAGATTTTTTCCCTGAAATCTTTGGAGCCAAACACGTCAGTCTCCTCAGCCATTGCAGATAAAATAAAAGTGTTTTTACTGTTAACTAAAAGTATCCAAAAAAGAAATTATAACCGAGAGGGCTGCAGATAAGTCGGTCCCGTGATAGCAGTAAACCTTCATCACCTGCTTTCAGATGGAGCGTCATTTAATACACTCGCATTTATATGCGTACGATCCTCGCATTTGATATATCACATAGCCCTAGTAAATGAAATAAAATAAATGTCAATTTTAAAATATCCCTCTTAAAACACATTGAGAAACTTAATATATTCACAGCGGCTGACAACCTGAACACAGAAAGCTCAGACGCATGAGCACACATATCAAAGCCTAATTAGACCACATTATCTGGCATTCATATTGGAAAGCCAACATTCACCCAGAGTCAGTGTTAACACATCACTAATCACATGCACAACACTCAGTTCAACAACCAGACATTTTTGTTGAGTTACTTGATCACATTCTTAACCCAGTACAGCTTATTTGATTCACTTAAATACCCATCTTTTAGATGATCAGGACAATATACATCTCCACTGGTGGATATTTCCACAAACATCCCAAAGCGATCAATCATGCTTTAGACGTGCACTGGGAAAACCTCCACCTTTTGATGTGAGTCCAGAAACAGCAGTGTGTGTGCTCTCATAACATGGTCTCTCTCCTCGAGAGGTGAGAAGCCATTTTTGAAGTGCGGCCAAGAAGAAGCCTCCTGATGAGCAGATATTGTCTTTGTTTTAGCAAAGTTCAACAAGAGGCAAATTAAAGGAACATCAAACCACTTCTCAGTGCACATGGCTAAAAATTACTTTGGTGAGCTAGGTTGTTATTGGAGCAACGGACGTGCACGGTAATACATGAGGTGCGAACTGAAATAAAAATATGCACAGGTCTGGAAGTTTGACGTGCTCGACATCACCCCATCGCTCTCCATTATGGCCACGATTGAGCGTGTAGCAGGCCTCGTTTCCGAAAAAGACAATGGTGGATGTCATAGAGTGAGCAACCTCTGGGGCGAAGTTAACTTGGATTGATCCATCACTGTCATAGCAGACATGGTGAGAGGAGGGGCATCCCTATGGCTCAATTTAAGACCTGTCATCCCTCAGCTTCCTGCCGTTTATGAATAGGGCCATAGTGAGCCTTTTGAGGTTGTAATGTGTGTGAAGTGACCTTGTCCCCTCAGCTAACCTCCTCCGTACACACAGATCCCCCTCCCCCAGACTCACCTCCCTGGGAGAAAAGAAGACTTGAGTGGTTTTGACGGCTGGTTGAGCCCAAATGTTGGATAAGAGGTTGGCCGACAAGCTTTTGGTGGAAGCGTTTGATGTGGTCAGGTCTCCTGCAGAACACAGATGAAGTTTGAAAACTGACTCCCTGATTATCATTTTCCATGTGTCTTCACAGAAGATTCTGAGAACCACAAACTTGCATTTCATCAGGCTGAGGTTAAACGGTAAGTTTGTAATTATACCAAATTAGCAAAGACATAATCATCATCTCCATGCAGGCCGGAGACCAGCTACAATTTTTACATAATGACTTTAGGCCATAATACAACCACCATTCAGAGTTTTTCAACCAAAACGCAGTTATTAACAATTCCAATATTATCATAGCATCATAAAGAGATCATTATAATATCATATTGCCAGGTCAGTCCCTACTTCACTAAAACCTTTCCTAATGCGTTTAACCATTCACTCAGAGAACAAACACACATGCCTCACTGATTAGAAGTCCTGTCACTCCCAGCTCTGTTGAGAGACCATGTGGAAACACTGGTGAGTGTTTGTGGTGGAGGGGCTCAGGCAATAAGACCCCAATATCTCTCCCACCATCAAAGCCTCGCTGCCCAAGGCAAAGGCAACGGGAGCCAAGCATGCATTCCTGTCACATATCAGATCCTTCCCACACCCATAACCAGCTGTGGACTTCACCACAATCAACACATCGTTCAAAACAAACAGCCTTTTATCAAATAAACACAGAAACAATTTATTTACTCTATTAAATCCAATTGCAATAACAGTGGAAAAAGGAAGCATTACCTCTTAGGACTGATGAGCTGCACACAGCAGTCCAAAAACTGATATGATTTAACATTGGGAAGGTATCCAGAAACAGAAGTATGCAGTTACTGAGTAACAGAATTGGGGAAGTAATCACACTTTAAACAAAGAGATCATATTAAACAAAGAGATGATAAAAATGGAAGTAGATGTGGAAAATGGTTTTGGATAGGGAGCAAAAGTTAGGTTCTGGAAACAGAAATCCATTAGTTTTCTCCATAGAGCAATGAATACTTAGAAATAATTGTATAAACAATTCTAAAATTATTTTTATTTTATACTTGTGGTTAATTTGATACATTTAGCAATTATTCATGGGATGAATAGTTCATTCCTCATTAAAAATATATATATAATTTTTCTAATTTTCAAATAATTACTCGCTAACTGAATCAGTTAATTATGTTGTGATTCATCTCTGAACTGTTTGGTTTAGTGCATGGATTAAAATTTATGGAGAGAATAATTGGAAAAAAATACTTCCGAAACTAAAGCAGTTGCAAAAAAAAAACAAACAAAAAAAAAAACCAAGCGGCCAGTGTTAAACAGCCAACAAACCTAAAACATTAACATTTTGCCCTAGTAAAACATTTCCATCTCTCTGTCCAAAATCTTCTTTCTTTCACCTCAAAACTCCAGTGCCTGAGAATAAGTTCCACTGATCAATTAGGAGTGGGAAGAGAGGGATGACTAGAGTGCCATGTGGTCTACATAAACTTCATAGCAGAAAAGAGAAAAGCAAGGAAATGCACAATGTTTCCATCTCCACTTTAACAGAAGAACAAAAAAAAAAGAGAGGGAATGTGAGGGAGGGATGATTAACAAGTGGTGAGGAGGAGAAAAGCAGCAACA
This sequence comes from Enteromius radiatus, assembly GCA_032357445.1. Classification (NCBI taxonomy): domain Eukaryota; kingdom Metazoa; phylum Chordata; class Actinopteri; order Cypriniformes; family Cyprinidae; genus Enteromius; species Enteromius radiatus. The sequence continues at coordinate 995,503 of JAUCMS010000127.1, read as the reverse complement.
ATGAGGTTTTTATACATAAATCAGCCTGCTCTTCATGTTCAATCAATGGCAAATACAATGCTAAAGCCTTTGAGGATTTTTCTGGGTGGAAAATAACCAATAGTTCTTTGTAAACAAATGGTTTACATGCATTCTCACCACACTGTTTTGAAGATCACAAGTCTGGCAATGTTTTGTCATGCATTGGATAAGCTGGTTTGAAAAAAGAAAACCCTAAAAAAAATGTATTTCACCACAAAGGATACATAATATGTCCATTCACTGTTTGTTGTTGATACCATTGTATCTTCCTGCTGCTGGCTGAGGTCAGATTGACCCATCATGGGATTTTAATTTGAGCACATGTTGAACACCTGGGGGGGTTAGTATTGTGTCTGGCCTTGGGCACCAGGTCCTTATGTTTGCTGTTTGAGATAAATGTCTACCAAGACCACTGGGGGATTCAAAATAATGCCCTCAGGGTGCAAAGATGGAAGATAGGATCAGAGAGCAGAGCGCACAAACATGCAGGTTGTGCTTTGCCTCCAAATCAGATGGAAAAACTATCAGCGTGAGTGGCAGAGGCTGGAGCCATGTGCCCCAGAAGGCTCATGCAAACACAGATAAACAATGAAATCCAATGCAGAGGGAACCTCTGTATATCATATTTATGATGACATCCAAATAAAGTCCTCACAAGTGAGTGAAGCAGTAGACACAGATGCAGGGCTATGCATTGGACAAAGCATGTGTTTCAAGTTAAGCGGTTAACAAGTCCAGCCAGTGAATACGAGGTTATCAGATTGGCCACAATTCAACCCGCAGAAAACCAGGGGTTGACACTTACTGAGAACTAACCAGCCAGCTACAAAACCTCACTCATCTCTGGAGCTTCACTTAAAATCAAATTGCGCAATATAAAAAAATTAAAAAATGCCAACACTGCTAAATCTTTCAAGTCAAGTCAAGTCACTTTATTTATATAGCGCTTTTAACAATACAGATTGTAGCAAAGCACTGAACATCATCAAATAGGA
>JAUCMS010000127.1:969705-994387 GCA_032357445.1 Enteromius radiatus | reverse complement strand
ACGAGATTAAACTTTATTTATCAAATGCAGAGACGGTCTCTGTAATCAAACGACGATAATCACTGGAAATTAGGTGTTGAAATTAGGTTTCTTTTAACAACTCCGTTTTAATTGAGTTTAAATCATTATGGCAATCTTCATCTTAAATGCATTTTGATCCTGAAGCCTGGAAGTGATAAAAGGGACAGTATCATTGCTAAAGTGCCAAATGTTAAAGCGCATTAAATTAAACATAGCAGAACTAGAAAAAAAGACATTTTACCAACTACACAGCCAAACCAGACTCAACGCACATTACAAGATATCAAGATGTTTTGAGCACTAGCATAAACAACTGTAAACTCCTAAGACACGGTGAAAAGGCACAAATCAAATTAATTTCTTCCTTCTGTCAGCCAAAAAAATACCAGCCTCCCCCTCATGACCCCCGCTCCCTCCTCCCCACTAACTGAGGGGGCAGAGTCTGGGAATGTGATCTCTGGGGGTCCTGTTCCCCCAAAACATCTTCATTTAAGAAAAATAAATCAACACTTTTTGGTCAAATGCTGTTGAGGAGGAAATGGGGGGAGGAAGAAGAAGAAATAAAACATGATTCCCCTTAACTCCCTGTGAGGAAAAAAACGCTACTCGGAAAAAGATGGTTGTTAGTGTTTAAAAAAAAAAAAAAAAAAAAAACTCCATTATTTGCATTACAATGCATTTGAAGTGTGACTTTTAACTCACTGATACTAATTATTCTGTTTAAAGAATTTATTGAACATGAGTAATTTCCTATCTGCCTCGAGCTCTTAAAAAGGTTTTATCTAAATTATGTGAAGTGAGTGAGTGTGCTACTGCACCACAATCCCAGGTTTTACCCACTGAAGATGAAGTTAATGAGCTGATGACACAAAGCAGCAAGCAAGAGTCATGGTGTGCACAGAGGGATCCCTGAGACATCCCTAAAGCAGATCATTATTGGTGCAGCCTTCATAATCCCACATCCTTTTCTAACCAAAACGCAGCTACAGTTTTAGCACTATAAATTAAATCCCAGACTATAATAAAAAAAAAAAACAATATAGCCAGCTTTTTAATGCGGATGCATTTTCTAGAGGGCAAGACGGGAAATGTAAGTGCAATTCAATTATTTTATTGTATAAATGTATATTTATTTCACATAAAATTAATTGTAAAACTAATTATTTAAGATGTCTGTAGATTTTGGATGTGATGTGAATAAGAATGACCACTTTGACCAAAACTCATGAACGTTAACGGCTAATGAATACTTTGTGCAGAAGTCCAAGTCACTTCTGCTATGTCCAGTAAGTGCTGTAGAAATTTGTCAATTATGAAAACATTGATTACTCACTCATTTTTTGGGTTTTTATGGCTCTTGAAAGTCAATGATTCACATATCTCATGAGATTCATGATCTGCCATTTGCGAAAACAGTAATTTAGCAAGAGCTTTGAGGTTACTGTTGTTTATATCCATGTCTATTTCTCCACCACTAAGTTTTTACAAAGTTCCCAAACATCAATGAGGGCACCGTTACACTTCATCCAAGCATAGACAGTGAGTTTAAACTTTCAGCACGATGTAATCAAGTGTTTCTATATAATCAATGAGACACACACAAGCATACAGTAAGAGTTTCTGACTCTTTGTAAACTCCGGGCTTACTTTAGTTATGATGAGCGGCTCGCCGTGCTCCAGTCCTCCTTTCAAAGTGAATCCCCACGGAGCGCCTCCGTTCAGTTGCACATGGATGTGCTGGAAAGACACCAGCTGCTCAACAGTCTCCATCATGACTTCTGTGCTTTCAGCTCCGTCCGATCGCCATGCAATCACGACCCAACTTCATCATTCCGGGCATGAGAGGACAGCGGTGGGTTGGCCGGTGATGGGCTTTCCGTGGACTGTTAGCGGAGGAAGTGCTTGAGAATGAAGCGTGGATTTGAGTGGCAGATGGAACGGCCAATTAGAACAGCGCGTCGCTCTTGCTAACCAATGAAATCGTATCAGAGGCGGGATTTGTATCGACCGCTGCATTGTCCATTGTACGACTGTCTGGGAAAACTCAGGAAAGTTGGCCGTTATCAGCTATTGGGACCAGGTCTCAAAACTTTCAAACTACAACGGCGGTAATGTATATATATATATATATATATATATATATATAAACGAAAACTGGACAGGAAACTTTAAATTACTTTTCATGTAAGGCATCAGTGTACTGAAATGCTAGCCAATCGAGAGATTTTTACACAGACATCGGCTCAAAAGACAAATAAAAGAACAACCAACTCTCATTACTCTTCCATTATTTTAGAAAAGTATTTAGACTAGTGCAGCAAATGCAATAACGTAAGTGGTAATAAAAAAACATGAATAAGATTATAGATTTTAAATAAAATACATAATTAGAATATAAAGTGTAGCTTAACCGGAGACCTTTAAGACAGACAATCGTTTTTTAACATAGTCAAGAATATGTAAACAATTTTTTTAGGTCACCAGAAAGTTTATTATGTTTTAGACACAAGCGGTTGACGTGAGTAAAGTGGGCCACTAGGGGGAGCTGTTGTTTCATGTGTTGTAGAAGTGTGACATGCTGTGATGTGTCAAGCTGTATTTTTACCATTTAGTGAAAATCTCAACCTGCAACAAGCATATGTAATTCAAAGTTTCAGGATGAACACTTACCTTTCTTTATTAATTATTTCCACATTGATGAGCATCTATTTCCTTATCCATTCAGCTATGTGATTAACAGAAGTCTAGTGATGTCCAACCTGTCATGTTGTTAGGACATCTGCATTCAGCTATTAAGCTGGAAAGCAAATGATCAGAGACTGAAAAAGCATGTCTAAATCAATTACCTGTCAAACACATGAGTGTGAAGAGAGTATGTATAGTAACACACACTAACTATGCTTGAAAAGACAGTTTACCAGAGGAGTGTAATTGAAGAGTCATAAAAATCCTAATATTAAACAAAAAAGCAACTATAGTTATGTACATGCAATAAGCTATACACACGTACATACATACATACATTCATAGAGAGAGCAGTAAAATGTATTTTTCGGAGTTGCAAATGAATACTACAAAGGTTATTGGAGTACATTTTACAAGAAAATACTATTTCAGGCTGTATGGTAAAAAAAAAATCTGAGGAGGAAATAATTTTAAAGATGCTAATAAAAAAATTAGTGACAATTAATGTTTCAGGACAAACCCTATAAAGCCCAGGCTTACAGGGAGCAATCTTTCTTACATTGACATTATAAGGTGCTGCAGTTTACAGCAAAGAGCTTTTCTCAAAATGCTCTCCATTGTCATTTTAGCAGTGGTATAATCCTACAGAACATGAGGGGTACCAATCTGAGCACATACTAGAACAGAACACTGATCACCACATTAACAGTCTCTTAGAGACTCACTGTGTTAAAGTGAACAAGGTATAGACCACTATATGTAAGTGAGCAGTCATTTACCAAGCACTTTTTTATTCCAGAGTGGCTTTCAGTATATTTATTACAGGGAAAATCCCTCTGGAGTAACCTGGGGTTAAATGCCTTCCTCAGAAGCACAGTGGTGTTAGCTTATGGCTCTGTTTCTTTGTGCAGGTGAAACCAGCAACTTTCCTTTTACAGCAATAAGACAGTACAATTAAAAACAATAACATGTTCTCTCATTACCCTTCTTCTTGTTTTTATCAGTCTCTTAGCATTCTGCATTTTAATTAACATAAGAGTGCTCACTTTAACGCATCTCTTACACACATGAATGAACAGCCATATGAGCCAGCTGAACGCACATGCAAGCACAAGTGCCATCACGTCGATGAATACACTTGAGCACACATGTAGTGTACGTTTACGCATGACAGCACCCACACATCAGCTCAGCTGTATTCTGGTCATCTAAATGCTGCTCATTTTGACACTGATGTCTCAGAATTAGTTGCCGTAGGAACAATATCTATCTGTCTATATTTCTATATAGAGTGTTTTGGTGCACCATCGCTCTTTCATTTAATTCTCGTTCCTTTCATTGTCACTTAAAACATGGGTCTGATTTTTTCCAGTGACCTTTTATCTGTTTCTTGGGCATTTACTGTAAAAGAGCAATGGGGTCAAAATCTGCCTGTCACCATGGCAATAAACCTCTCCATTCATGCGAGCAGCTTGTCATCTCCATAGTAATGATTTGACCCTGACAGATTACTGTGCCTTAAATTCACACTTGCACAGGCAGTTATATGGGCACATACTTCTAAAATGCTGAGCCTGGGGAAATTTCTCTGCATCGCTCTTATCTTGGCTCACACGCATTTCTATCGCTTACTGGCAATATTTCCCCCCCATTTTCTATTGGTGACATGATTTGAATTCAATACATTTTGTTGGTTAAAACTCAATTTGTTGTACGACATGCTGTTTATAAATCAAAGAAAAGGACACTGGATGTTGCTTAACAAATACTGTTTTATATGTGAGAGGGGGTTGTTTAAGACATTCAGTTGCAGAAAACACACATTGGGAGACTTTTTTAATGCAATATCAAATTGTACTTATAAAGCATACGCTAATATCTATATACAAATATATATGAAATATATACACATTTCTGTTTAAAAGTTTAAGGTCAGTAAGGTTTATATATATACATTTAAAATAAGTTTCAAAATGTTGGTTCCATAGAATGGAAACAAATACTATGGAAATCAGCGGGGACCAAAAACAGATCAGTTACACATTCTTCACATAATTTTGTGTTCATCAGAAGAAAGATATTCATGCAGGTTTGAAACAACATTGGGCTAAATAAATGATGACAATTTAATTTTGTGGGTGAAATTAATGTCTTAAAAATTTGGCACTGACTCCAGTATTAGTGTAGCATGTTATTAATGAACATGATGATTACAATATGTAAAGTTAAAATGACAAACAAAATAAGTCTGTATGGATAATATAGTCAAAAGCATAAGAGATTACAATATTATCAAAGAATTTAAGTACTCATATCATACACAGAACGTAATAAAGACAATTAAAGAACCTATTTGTCTGGTTGTATTTGTAAGATTGTGGCCATCTGAGGAATATGAATTGAGCTTTCAGTACAGCATGTGTGTGTGTGTGTGTGTGGTCCTGGAATTCTGTACTACATTATAGGGACCAAAAGTCCCCACAATGAGCTCTTATAAGGAAATAATCTTTATTATCTAAAGTCGACAGAAAAACATTAACAATTTTATTTCAACATCTTAATTTAACATTTCTGATAGTCACTCCCACTCCTAACACAGCCGAGTTTGTAAGCGAGTGTCGCGCGCTGCACAACACTGAGCCATGCGCGAGGAAGAGAGAAACTTTGTTCAGGTCGGTAAGCACAGGCGGATCTCATTTGGTTAGTATATTGACAACGATGATACATTTTAACTCAAAGAAGCAAAATAATAGTGTACAGCTGTTTTAGTTATCCAGTTCAATCCATCAGGCTGTAGTCGACACAGCGTATTTTCCTTCAAATCGTCCCCAAACTAGCCCTAACACTCCTATAGCAGCGATAGTGTTCATGTCAACTCTCTAGGATATTGGGTTGATGTGAAGAAAAGGCAGCGGTTAAAACAATAGCCTAACATAATACGAATCATGAGTCAAAGTCTATAATATTTGAACGAAGACGTCATTTACATTTCAAAGCTATGTAACGTTAGCCATGCTAGCTTGTTTGCTAGCTAGTAAGTTAGCCAGAGAGAGATAAACAATCCACGACAAGAACAAGCGTACTCCTCAGAAATATGCGAAAATATTGGAGTATTTCGCAGTTGTTTTGTCTAATCTGTCTTGCGTTTGGTGGTCTGTAAAAACACAGATCAAACAATAAGCTGCTCTGAACTCAGGGACCTGCGTTACTGCAAGTAAAGGGGTAGTTGTCAACTTCCTTGAGTAATGGAATAAAATGTACTACGCCGTGACAGGCTATACTTCGTCTTTAATCCCCTTTTCCGAATTAGTTATAAATATTCTGCATATAGCTTTTGTGAGTAATATTAATCTAGAGACTATATTATTTATGTGTAATTCTATTTAATGTTAGGATTATTAGCACATAGGACCATTACAAATAAACCAGTGAAGGTAAATTTGTTTAAAAATGATGACACAGTTGACTAGTTACAGGACTTAAGGTTTTCAGTTTCACATAAACTGTCATAAAACATTATTTTTGCTCTATTGTGGAATATAACAACATCCCAAGTAATTCTGACAGACCATATAAGTGAGATAATGTGCTGTTTGACCCTTTGCCTGTGGGTTTTGCATTGACACATGCACTTTATACATAAATAATGTGTGCATGCATGCACACATTAATAGCCTTTTGGAGACTTACTGAGCCTCACTGTCAGGCTAAAGCAAATATGACTTAAGATTGTTAGTAGGAACTTACTAAAAACATTTAATTGCTTACTAGTATTAAAATTAAAGGGATAGTTAACTCAATAATTACTCAAAATATGTCATAATTTACTCCTTTTTTTGTGTTCCACAGATGAAAAGTCATTAATGTTTGGAACCACATGAGAGTGAGTAAATGATTCAATCATTTTTGTTGGCTCTTAATATTCTGCCATGTTATACTGCATATGAAAATTCTTGATTGACTGTCCTTGTCTTCTACAGTTTTTGAATGATTGATGTTGCCAAACACAGTTTTGGAGGATGAACCGGGGCCGGGGAGTGAGAAAAAGAACGGCACCAGAAAAATCAGATGCCTTTGAAACATGTAGTGAGGAAATACAGGTGGAGATTCACCAGCTTTTCAACAAGGTCAGAAGTTATGTCCCCCCTGCTGGAGGAGAATGGACGTTGCCTGACCCAAGTGTTGTGCTCTGTGATCCTCCTGTGAGTCACCCACATTTGCAGGCTCTGAAACAATCACTAAATGAAGTGAAGAATCAACTCAGTGATAAAGACCTCTCAGTCTGGCACCAGCATACTTGTTTCACCAACCGAGCAGGTAGTGTTACAGCCCACCTTCGCTCCACAACCAACGCAGAGTTGTGCACCCAGGCTTGGGCCAAGTTCTATGAGATCCTAGGCACTTTTAAACTTCTGCCTGACAGTGCATTAAAGAGTGGCGAGTTGAACTCCATCCACCTGTGTGAAGCCCCTGGTGCCTTCATATCCGCTCTAAATCACTTCCTCAAGACGAGTGGCCTGTATTGTGACTGGAGCTGGATTGCGAACACTCTAAACCCATACTATGAAGCCAACGGACGTGGTTGCACCATTACAGATGACAGACTCATCGCACACACTCTTCCTTGGTGGTTCTTTGGATCCGACAACACAGGTGACATAATGTTTCAGAAGCATCTGCTGGAACTGCCGAGATTTGTGAGCAACATGCGCAGTGTTGATTTGGTTACAGCAGATGGAAGCTTTGACTGTCAGGGAGACCCAGGGGAACAGGAGAGATTAGTTGCCCCGCTACAATATTGCGAAGCCGTTTGTGCACTTCTGCTGTTAGGAACTGGAGGCTCATTTGTCCTGAAGATGTTCACACTATTTGAACACTCATCTGTCTGCCTGCTTTATCTCCTTGCTTGCTGCTTCCGTTCCGTGAACGTCTTCAAACCAGGCACCAGCAAGTCTGGAAATTCAGAACTGTATATAGTGTGCTTGGATTATCACGCCAAAGAACAAATTCGGCCGTTGCTTTCAAAGTTAATCCGTAATTACGGACCAGACCTGGCATCCACAGTGGCGCTTTTTCCCCGTCACTGCATTCCAGACTCATTTCTAAGTCAGCATGAAGAGATATGCACTTTTTTCCATGCATTGCAAGTTAACACAATCCAGGAGAACCTTAAGCTTTTTGTGTGCATGAGCGTAGAACAGCGCAGGCGGTTGGAGAGGCTCAGGGAATGTGCTGCAGAGTTTTATATGAAACGTTTCAGTGTCCACTACCTCCCCCGGAAAAGCTGGGTTTGCCGTGGTGGCGTGGCAAAATGGGTAAAACTCTGTGAAAGGAAGCAAATGGGCTCCTTCAATCAGCGCAAGGAGATGGAACTTCAGGGATGGAAGCAGCGCCTTGCCCAAGGAAATTATGGGGCGTTTATAGAGAAGCATTGTGCAGGGACAGAAGGGTGTGAGAATGTACTTAGTGGCCCTTTGGATGAGTGTGATTTGGGAGCCTGGTTTGCCCTTGAAGGAGCTTCCCTGCCGAAAGTCTGCAGTTCCACCTTCTGTGACCAAGATATGCTAGACTTCCTGAATGAAGCTCTGGAAGAGAACCTGAGGGTCAAAGCGGTGAGTCATTCTGGTGGAGCTATGTCAGCATGCAGCTCCTGCAGCGTTGACTCCCCTGTAGGCATCTTATCTGAGATTTGCAGCCATCCTGATGTGACATCTTGTTTGGTGCTGGGAAGTCAGTCTTGGTGTGACGGCACACTTGTCGGCGTTAAATTGCAGCCAGAGTTTTTGCAAGGACCCTCTTGTTGTGAGGTACAGGATTCCACGTTGCACGACGGACAACCAGACTATCAATTCGAGCTTCTGAAGACTGTGCTTTTAGCTCTGCAGAAACAGTGTCAGGGATCAACCCTTGTGATTCCCTTATGTTCTGCCTTCACGCGTTTCACCTCCGGCCTGGTTTTCACACTCCACCTGTGCTTCCGTTACATCACATTCCGCTGCTCGTCTGGTTGGCCTCCTGCAGCTCTTGTCTGTGTAGGTTTCTCTCCGCCATCAGCACTACCTCGGCTGCTGGACTTTCTCCGGGACGTGTTGGAGAAGATGAAAAAAGTTAAGCTTGACCTGGGGAGGCAGATTCTGCAGTTTGTTCCTTTAGAAGAACTTCTCAGAGGGGAATTACCTCGCTTCCTGTATTCCCTCAATACTGCTGTTGTTCGACAGCAGCTACACATGCTGATGCAGATTTAATAGAGCACATACTGTTTGCTTATTCTCTCCAAGACCTTTTCAGTTAGACTACATTTGAGTATAATAATGACTTGGTTTACTTCAAATGAAGCCGTAGAGTGAATATGTAGGATATTTCGATAATTCGCTTAATTCTTTTGTTTTATATATTTATACTGGGAAGAGTAATTTTCTTTAATCTTGAATGTGCTGCATTTGACTCTAAGGATTTGTTTAGGTATAGTTATGTAACTGTGCAGTTCAAAATATTTATTTTAATATTCATGTTTCATAACAGTTGCAATTATATGTGTTGCCTTGATCAATTTGTCTGTACTGGCTCATTTATTAAAACCTTTTCTTTAATGCATACATGGAGTGTTTTCATGAATTGTTGTTACCATAAATAGCAACTAACAGAAACTGTTATCAGAGTTTGAGGTATAATGGGGCTAATAATGTCTAGTATATATATGGTGGAGCACATATACATTTGTGCAACTGTGTGCAATTCTATTCATTATGATTTTGTTCTAAACCAAAAACAAACATAACATAAAAATACTGTTTTCCAATTCCAGAGCATTCTGTGAACAAAATATTTTGTAAAGAAAATATGGAAAGGTTTTAATATGAAATATAATAATGGACTGATTGATTGAAGTTGGTAAAAGTACAAACACTTGTTGAAAACGATAATGCTTGTTATATATAATAGCAAATATAAAAGTTCTGTTTTTAGAATGTGACAATTTTTTAACAATTTCTTTAATTGGTTAGGTTACCTCGAAAAATAGCAGTGTGAAACAATTATATATTTCCATAATTGGATATTGCTGTGGTAGTGTTTTTTTGTTTGTTTTTATCATAAATGACTCCATATGTGTATGTAGAGATGGCTGTATGTGCTTTTGTATAGATACACAAGTATGAACTATTTATGTTTGTTGAGGTCTAAGTATACCATATGTGGGTGTATGCATACATGTATGATTAAAGTGTCAATACAATACCTTTTTTTTTTTGAGTTGCTGGCATAATTGATTGATCGAAGTTGGTAGAAGTACTCAAAGGCTCAGGGAAGGCACCCCGATCCATGACACATATCTGACAAATGCTTCAGTTGAAGTTCTCTTATCATACCCAAACTAGGATTATGTTGTCTTCTCATTTGTTGAATGTGAAAAACTCCATTCTTATCAACTGTGATTATTTTTGCGTGGATGGATTTCTGCACAGCAAGAGTGAGAATTCTCACATCTGCATCTGATCTGTAGATTTCCGCTAATCTCCCAACACTCTTCACATACAACGGTATACACGTTTCATCCAGTTTACATCTAAGCCAATACACACACAAAACAGTGAAAGATAGCAGGTTGAAATGAAAGCCTTTTTAAAAGTCTATTTAGAATCTTGACAGTTTAGAAAAAATCTTAACATTAATTTTGTGTCACAGCAACTTATGAAAAAAACTAAAGACGGTTCTACACCTATCTATCTTTGAAACGTTTCTGATTGGTAAATTGTAGACATCTAGTCAAATATTTTTTGCATAATGACTGCAAAAAGTTAACATTTTCACAGACAACAACTTCTTTTTTTTTTTTTTTTTTAATCTACAAAATATTGTCAAAACATAATTAACCAGTCTTAACTGGTTTGCTGGTCTTCAGAGGTTTAGACTGATGGTTTGTTCTGGTCTCTCAGCCTGGCCAAAAGAAAAATGCCCAAACTTCTCTAAAACTAACAAACAGAACAGAATGGGAGACTGACTGAATCTATAAGTACCCTTGTTAACATTTATGGGCTGCATTAGCATTTTGATGTAGTATGACTTGATGAATACAAAACATATCCTGGAGTAAATTTTGCACACTGCACAAAATTGCAACAGTCACCTGCTGTTAGTGGTTTATAAACTATCAATATGGAAAGTGTAGTGTATTTCCATGAATGTACAATATGCCTGTTGTGGACGGTCAGCTTAGCTGAATGTATTTTTTTCCCTAAAACAATTCAGTAATACAGGAATATATTGCCTAAAGTGTTATGGCAAACATTTATGTAGCTATGTATAAACATTACTTCACCAATGACTGCACAGCTTTTGATATGATTCATAATAATATCTCTCACTGAAATCTTAACATATGCCGCACATTCAGTATTTAATCCACTGCTGTTAAAGCCTCTTTCTAATGTTACTCTCTTTTAATCTGTCAGACGAAACCTCCATAACTCTGTGGTCTCAGCACTGAGTTAGCTAGAATGCATGCCAAGACACTGATTCATTAAATAAAGTGTTTTATTTTGTCGAGTGTTTCAATAATTCATCCAACATTTCTTATTAGACACATGTTATGTTTGCAGAGCTGCTTTTGTTGAAAGGTAAAATCAAAGTCAGTCAAGTTCATCTTTATACCTGTTCAGTACATATCATTTCAGACAGTATAAGTATATGCACGTGTGTGTGTGTGTGTGTGTGTGCGTGCTCCTGTACTTGAGAAAAACTGGCCAGCTGTAATTTGGAAAGTTACACTACTTTGTGTGTGTGTGAGGACGCATTCCATTACTATTAGGACTTCAGCCTGAGTACTCTGAGTGGCAGTTTTTGTTTAGTCAGCACACATAACTCTTTCTGAAGATTGACTAAATTGAACCTTTTTAAGCTTTGTTGTTTAAACTCAGTGAAATAAATCTGTGGCTTAAGAACTTTTTAAAGGGATAGTTCACCCAAAAATGAAAACCCACAAGTTGTTCCAAAAGCTGTATGGGCCGGTTTCCCGGGTAGGAATTAGATTAAGCCAGGACTAGACCTTTGCTAATTTAGGACATTTAAGAATTTTTTGAATCATGTCTTAGAAAAATGCATTATCTGTGAGCATTGTAAGACCAAACAATGGCAATGATGTATTTTAAGATATCTCATTGCAAGCCTTTTCCAGTTTAGACAGATCTTAACATTTATTTTAATCTAGGACTAGTCTTAAACCCTGTTCTGGAAACCGGCCCTATGAGTTTATTTCTTCTGTTAAACACTGAAAAAGATATTTTGAAGATTGTTGGTAACCAAACAGTTGCTGGTGGCCTTTTACTTCCATAGTATGGAGAAAAAAGAAAAACAGAGAAGTCAATGGCTACCAGCAATTGTTTGTTTACTTACATTTTTACACAAGAATTTTAGAATTTTGGAACAACACGAAGGCAAGAAAATGGCATGAGTAAAATAAAAATGTAGAACTATTTAATCTCTCACATTTTCTGTCTCTCTTGTCTGCCTTTTTAATTAAACATGTACTGTATACATTTTAAAAAATCAATGGTTTTTCCTGTATCTTAAGGAATAGTTCACCCAATAAAATATTTCTGAAAACGAACACACCCTCAGGTCGTCTTTTTTGGAACAGATATGGAAAAAGTTAGCATCACATCATGTATTCATCAATGGATCCTATGCAGTGAACGCAAGAACACGAGTATCTGATAAAAATATTAAAAAAAAAAAAATCACAAGCCTCAAATCTACCAATTAATGTCTAATAAATTAAAAAAAGATATTGGAATTGTTTTGGGCTGTTGTAAACATTATCTGATCTGTGCATATTTCACTCCATCATTCAGACAACCTTTTTATTGTAGAAAACAATGTTATGAATAGATGACTTAGATGTATTTCATCTGGAAACAATGGCTTGAAGATAAAAGTGTCTTAATGATGGATGCTGGCCAGCATGTTGGTTGTAAATATCTTCCATTAACAAAAATAGGCCATAGATAGACTTAGATAGTTTTCTAAAAAAGCATCAGGCTGTAGAAGCCTTTTTGGAACCTTTATTTTTCATAGTGTATACTCGAAGTGATGTGGCTTGATACACCCGTGCATGCATATATGAGTGCATGTTATGAGTGTTACATTGACATGACATTTTTGATGGTCACTTATGCAGCAGAAGGTGCTTCAATGTTGGTGACATCATGTTCATCACAGATCACATAAATATGGCAGACGTGCAGCTTAATCTTGACTTCGGAGAGGATCAAGCACATATGTGTGTTCTGCATGCGTTCTAGCCAAAATACTGCATAGCCTACAAACTTTATTATCCCTTACATCAGATGAACATCATTCTACATATGTGGGTACATTTGGCAGATGGAGTCATACGTCTGATTCTAGGGAGATTCTCTTTGCAGAGCTCTAATGCTGGACACATGCCAATCTATTGCATCAGATCATGTTTTATGGAGGCAGAAGGACAGCCATCGTTGTCACTTAGTTGGATTATGGGAAATAGTACCTTAGACATTGAAATCTGCATGTGTATTTTTTCTTTCTTTTTGGGAAATGCATCTGGTCATCATTTTAATGCAGATATGTAGGCTATCTGTTATTATTATTATTTTATTTTGAACATTGTGTGATATGCAATTTTTTTAGAACACTGAACTGTGAATACTAGTAGAGGAAATTCATACTTTTTAAAAGAAATTAATACTTTTATTCAGCAAGGATGCATTACAGTGGCATTAAAAAACATTTCTACTTTAAATATATAACATTTTGGCATTTTCTCAAAGAATCCTGTAAAAAAGATTCCTGAAGTTTTCATAAACATATTAAACAAACACAACCGTTTTCAACATTGATAAACACGTTAGTATCTTTTTCTACCTTAGGCGAGATTTTACCTGGTGCCCCTTACCTCACAGCCCATTCCACAATTAATCATTGTGTTCAAACATTCACACAGACACTGCATAGCTTCGTCTTGTTTTTTATATTTTTATTGGAAACACGCCAATTAATTTGTACGACCACACATCCCCACCCCTAAACCTACCTGTTACAAAAAAAAATTATGTAATTATACTTGGAGGTATTACTCGGAGGGCAACTAACAATGGACATTACATTAGTAACAGTATTTGTTATTTTTGTTATTTAATTATTGACAATTAACCTTATTAATGAAAAGTGTTCGATTTCCAGTTGATGGCAGCGCTGTTATACTAAACTATAGCCCTTTCTAACCTTAAAACCACAAATTAAACAGAGAAACGTGTATCTTTAAACGTGATTTTACATAAAATTTATGTAAACCAATTATATATTATGTAGACCAATTATATATATATACAAAAATTACTAAGTTAGCAATAAGGGCAAATAAAAAATGCCACAAATCCCCAAACACTACACACCTTGTAGAAATATCATTGAAATGTGTTATGTTAAAAAATAAAAAATATAACACAATTACAAGATCGTAGATCTCTGGAACTCCAGACATTTGAACATTTTAAACTAGACTAAGCAAACATAAAGTTTTTTTCCAAATTTTTACCTCATCTACTATTATCATCATCAATCATTACATAGTTTTACCTCAGTCTTTGTCCCATTTTTTTTATTCTTTCTCTCCTCTTTTTTTCTTTCCTGGGCACCAGAAGGCTTTGGTCTTTTTGTCATTTTGGTAGATGTTCACTGATAAATTGTCACTATCAGGTAACTGATGCATGTGAAAGTGGCTGCACAAGGAAAGATAGATCATGCGTTGGGAGAACAATAAAATAGTTATTTTTTGTGGAACAATCTCTCTCTCTTTGTAATGAAAAAATAATTTGTTAAAAAAAAAAAAAAGATAAAAATTCACTAGTTTTGGCACCCCTAGGGATCAGCGGCGCACTTGGCATTTGCTTATTCCACCTATACCCAGGGCCGGCCCTGTCCTCTTTTTTAATCTCTTAAATGCTTCTTCTCTTGTTTGGCCTCTGGCATTAAGTGCATAAGTGCAGTTCCAATGGGCTCGCCAGCATATCCTTCTGCAGGTTGTCTCATCACTAATAATAATAATGTCATACAGTATTACAACAGACTTCTCAAAGGTAATCATGAAGAAGTGCTGCATTGAAACCATTCACTAACTCAGCCAGTATCTGCAGTCCTTGAGTCCAAACTGCTGAGACGAGTAAAAGTGTGTGAGATTGATTGGTAATTGACAGAAATTACATTTACTTTATGCGCAATCTCTTACTGAGATTGCTGTTTATTGCTTGTTATTGTGTATTCCTGCCCATTTTTCCTTCACAGTTTCTCCTGTCATCTTGTAATCCCAGTGCCTTCCCAAACTAATTCTGCTTCTCTCTTATTTTCTCTTTTTTCCCTATAAATAGACTGATGTGTTCATTGGTTCAGATGCTGAGCAAGTGGGGGATGGGGGACAGGAAATGAAAATCCCACAGCCCCTATAGATTCATACACAACAAGCATTAATACTAAACCAGTTTTATCAGACATATTCATCATACCATAGGAGCTTAAGTTATTGAAATAAAGGTGCTTATCTATCTATGTGGTTTATGATCAATGTATTTTTACGCTCATTCATCTACTTTTTCATGTACAGAAACAAATGTAGCATTTACATGAACTGATTGAAAACATTTCTATATAAAGCCTTCCATTATCTTTTTCTAAACGTCTCCAGTCATTGTTGGTCACTGTCAACATGCTTTAGGAAACTTTGATGCTATTTTCTGCTCGTAGAAGCGTACGAGCTCATAGGATTTGCGAACATTTGAATTCATTTCCATAATCCTGCGGTGATGCTCCTAGAGTACGGGTCTGAATGAACTCTCCCGCTGAAGCTGCTTTTAAACGCGCGATATGACGCCGCCTATAGGTGAGTGTATGAACCGCAGACTTCAGCAGTTACGGAGGGGTTAAAAACTGCTGTCTCTGTCAGGCTACTTGCAGTGACTCGCAAAGGAGTAGAGGAGTGCTTCAAAGATAGGACACTTGTTTCTGTGGAAAAAAAGAAGGCAGAGAAAAACGACAGACATGGCGAATAAAGCACCAGAGGCCGTTCCTTTGCACCTGGCGGAACTCACCGCTTCCCAGTTTCTCGACATCTGGAATAAATTCGATGCTGACGGTGAGTGAAACGTCCCGGGACGAGAAGCCTTAGTTTAGTTCTACATAGGAGGCTATTACTTATTTTGTATTACATTTGATTTATGTTTACAAGGAATTAAACATTACCTTACATTAAATATATTCTGTATATTTTATGATAATGTACAAAAGCAAAGTTTCATTTTAACTGTAAAAGATTTAAGCAACTTCATTTAGGCAACTATGTAAAATATATTTATAGTTAAAATATGTATATAGGTGATCGAGAAGTAGCCTACTGTATCTGAAAAAGTGTAAAAATTAAAAACAAAAAAAAAATTACTGAAAAAGTGTAAAAACAATAAATGCATGTTTTTATTTCTGTGTTGCATTTCTCTGAGTTTACTGGGTTGCGCTTAAAAATGAAAAGCTGCTTGTCTGTTTGCCACGTTCGCTTTTTATAATCCAATTTTTCACCAAGTCTGTTTTGATTGTATTATGGAGACTCGTAGTTTAGGATTGTATTTAATGATGAGGTTTAATATTTTTAGAATTCCGTTTCATATTTTGCTTGCTCCACATTTGCTTGCAGGAAAATTAATGCTTTGCTCGTTTTGAACTAGTTGTTTGTTTTGCGGGATCTTGCAACAGTGGCAACAAGCCTCAGGCAATGTGCAATGCAGTTTTACACACAAGCGTATTCTTGAATTATTCAAGGAAATTGAAAAAGCGCCAGTGGGATGATTGCCTGCTATCGCCCTGTTAACTTCTTTCAGCGTTAGGCTCGCGTTTTTTCAGCTCAGTAAATTTTGCCTCACAGGCATTGTTGGCATTATTGATTTCGCCCTGGAATGGAATCTTTCCTTGCAATTGATTTATGTGTCAGCGTTTGAGAGACTATGAAGATGAAAAGTTATGGGCGGGGGTCAAATGTCGTAAACCAGACTAAAATGGTTTGCAGTTCTCAGTTGGTTTAAGCCAATCTTAAGTAGTTTTAGCTGGCCTCAGTTTGGTCAAGCAAGTCTCGCAGCTTTTAGGTGACTAACTGGTCTCCTGAATGCATGACAATAGGCTAAGTGGCCAGCTAAGACCAATAAACCATCTTAGGATGGTCTACACTACTTTGGAAATTACATATAGCCTTTGGGAATATCATATGCCCATCAAAAATTGTTACGGACAACCAAAGCTTTTCTTCTCTAGTGGTCTTAACTGGTTTAAGATCATCTTTCTGTCTGACCAGCTAAAGAAAGTGTCCATAGGCAAACAGATCAGCATGGCAAGGGTTGGAGACCCACTAATATAGACAAACAAACGATAGGTTAATTTTTAATTTTAACCATTATCAATAGTAATAAAGGTACAAATAAACTAGATAATTAAAAAAAGAGCTGTGTATAAGATTCAGTATTGTTTCTAGCTCATTGATTTATTTTGTCCTTCATTATTTTAAATCAACAAGACAAGAGCTAGTATTAGATACTCATTTCATTAACATAGGGAGACTGATTGTCAAGTTGCATCAGAGAATGTGAGTTAAGCTGCATCTGTGTGTCTTGGATGTTCAGATTAAACTCATAATTTAATAAATGAAGTTCTTTTTTTCTAGGAAACGGCTGCATTGAAGGGAAGGAACTGGAGCACTTCATTCGTGAGCTGGAGCTAGCAAGGAAAAGTGCGGTGAGTCATATACAGCATTGTGTATGTTTGTTAATTATGTTGAAAACATCAGCTGCAGCTGTACTCGATAAGTGGTGTCTGAATGACACATAAAAACTACAGAACGAGATGTTTAATCTAGCTTAACGTCCATGCCATCTGAGCAGAGACCATCTGGCTGCTATTTTCTAATGTCGATGCAGTTTCTGGTTTTAAATATTTTTTATAATTAAAGCGACACTTCTGTTGAACTAGCTGTTTGAAAACAAACGGTTTTTAATTGTGCCGTTTTTCATGTTTGTATGGTTTTCAGGATCCTTCAGATGCCTCATTCAAAGACAGGATGAAAGAGTTTATGCAAAAATTCGATGAGAATGGCGATGGGAAGATTGAGATGTCAGAGGTAAATTTCACCCCTTTTCACTGCTGGACTTCAGCCGCAGCAATGCTGTGAAGCTTTGGAGAACATTCTGCAGAACCACTCTTTGAACACCAGGAAGAAATAGAAAGAGGACAACCAGGGCAGATTAGGGTTTGAAGGAGAGGGCAGAAGGTGGTATCTATGGAGGAGATGATGGACTGATGAAGGGCGGGGGGCGGTGAGAGGAATGAGTGCAGAGAGAGATGGATGAAGGGGGAGGGAGAGGATGGTGGGGACGTCCATCATGATGATGGCACCAAAGAATGGATAAAATGATTTATGCTGGAAGAAACCCACACTAATCCAATCACAGAAGCCACATGAACATATAAACTCATTCCCTCTTCCAATTAATGTCAGCCAGCTTTGGTTATGAACCTTTTGCCTTTTTTGACTGGTATGTTGTTTTTTCATTTTGTTAGTGGTGGTACATTTCCTTCCCTCAACCTGCTTTATAAGTCCTATATGGCTTAGTAGAGGTAAAATGGTTTTGAAAAGATGAAAGGAGCCTTTCCACGCAGCAGATTAAAGCTTACTTAGTTGGAGATCATGCAGTTAATACAGAAGGGAGGTGGTTATATACAAATCATCCGCATTGCACAAATCTCACTGTATTGGAAATTATAAATGACTATGAAGAAAATCCTACGTAGAATAACTCAATCACACTTCCGACAGTTTTTCTGTTGTCAGTCTAGTACTAACTCTCAAACATGCTGCTTTATCTTGAAATCTCAGCAGCTCATTCAACTTTTTCAAGGCAATGATCTGTTCTTCTGGGTGCAGCGTGTGAATCTAAGATGGAACCGCAGATTAGCCATGTTGGGATTGTTTTATCTGTCATCTTCTGCTTTCCAGCTTTTTGGGGTTTTCTGCTTCACTTTGTCAGAAAGATAGAAGTTATCTTTAAAAGTAGGTTTTTCATTCTGATGAACAACAATCAGTTGATTCTAGTATCTGTTAATAGAGGAACAGAAATCAACAGAATAGAGAATTTATTGTACTGAATAGCGGTTCGTATAGTAGATAGGTTAAGACATTTAAAATGGTAAAGATTTCAATTTTCACTACATTTCTCTAATTTAGTGAAATTAGTTTTTTGAGCATTAGATCAGCATATAAAAAAAAACATTAAATAATCTGATTTAAGAATTAATTCAGTGATAGGGTCAACTATTGATGCATTCTGTTGAACTTGAATGACTCTTTTTATAATCTATAAATGTTTCAGATATAGAATAAGCATTTCATGATCATGAAACTATATTTGTCCTGTATGTTGTAATACTATACACGTTCTTGAATCGAAGAAAACATCAGATCGATTGTAAGGCTTAAAAGGACTTTTTGCTGATCTTTCAGGCCCAGGTTTGTGTGTCAGAGCACTCGAAGGTGGAACTTGACGTAGACAGATGGTTTCAGAGCTTTTCAGACTTTTCGCTTTGGTACGGTTTAGTGTCCCTTCAGCAGTTCAGCAAAGATGAGCTCCTCTGTTGAGGCTGGAAAAGATAACCAAGAGCATGAAATGGTCTCTCATCCTTGTCCAGCCCTTGCAGACACTCTCTTTTTAAGCCAGGCAGATAGGCTTTATACACAGACATCAACTCAGAAAGCAGCACTTGGTCGATTGTGTAGCAAAAAGGGATGCTTTGGATAAGAGCTTTGTGCTTCACTGTGTGGCTGTCCATGGTGCTGAAATCCCTTTCAGTGGAATTATTGAACGAGTCGAAATGTAGTGGCTACGAAAAGAAAGCATATTTAGTTTTCAGAATTATTCATAGATTTTATTTACTTATTATTATATAATATACATTTGATGTATTTATGATGTATAAATATTTAATTAAATGAGAAGTAGCACATTTTTATTGGTTTTTAACAGTTTAACATTTTTACAACACTGATGATGATGATGACAATAATTCTTTCTGTCTTTATCTTTTTCAGCTGGCCCAGATCCTGCCCACAGAGGAGAATTTTCTATTATGCTTCAGACAGTTTGTGGGATCCAGTGCAGAGTTTATGGCAGTATGTAACAGTGATTATTTTTTGCCATATCTTATTTGAATTCATATTGATTGTCAATTCTATGTGCATATCAATATTTTGACTGACATGATTAATAATAACAATTATTAAGGACTTATTAAAATATTGAAATATTTTTCAGTAGCCGGGATGCCTTTGTGTGCATCTGAGTGAAAGAAAGACACAGAGAGCTAGAAAACTCTATTTTCAGTATGTTATCCATTATGAATGGCCTGCAATACATAAAGGAACACAGCGTGTATATGTGCAAGTAACTGGGTTAATGGAGGTTCATTTGTACAACATGGTGATTTTGTAAATAATACAAAACATGTTCACTCTTTTGAACATCTGAGTTGTAGAAGAGGAGAGACCGTTCAGAAGTGTGGATATGATGAGGGTGTTTTGCTAGCATTACACAGGAAAACACACACACACACACACACAGTTTAATCTACATGACTTAATCACATACAAACCAGAAAGAAAATTGATTGAAACCCTGTCCGTTTCACCTTTGCAGGGCACAGGATGTGTACATATATACGTGTGGGAATTGTGGATGTGTCTTAATGCTATTGTTTCATTTTTCAGGCATGGAGAAAATATGATACTGACCGTAGTGGATACATTGAAGCCAATGAACTGAAGGTATAAGTCACACTTCCTATAGATATTATAGATCCATTACTAAATAAAATCATTTATTTTCCCCAGGGCTTTCTCTCAGATCTGCTGAAGAAAGCAAACAGACATTACGATGACAAGAAACTGAATGAATATACACAGACCATAGTGAGTAGACACACAATTCACACACAAACACACACATACACAGCTACTCTTTCATTTCTGCCTTTTTCTGCAGCTTAAAATGTTTGACCTGAATGGCGATGGGAAACTGGGATTGTCTGAGATGGCTAGGTGAGAAGGCCTTTGAATGAGTTGAAGTGAATGCATATTTTTATCAAATGTATTTTATACAGTCTTGAATTTTGTGTCTTCAGGCTGCTTCCTGTGCAGGAGAATTTTCTGCTCAAGTTTCAGGTAAGATCAAGCACTGTTAAATTCAATTCAACTTTATTGCCTTTGAGCAGAGTACAATTAAAATGCTCAAAACAGCAGAGGGCAAGAATAAGATCATGGGTTTGATCCTGGGAATCTATGAACTGATTATGTAGGTCATTCCCAGGAAATGAAAGTAAGTTTTTTTGCTTGACTAGTTATGTAAAGTATAGAGCCAATAAAAACAGTGCAAATATAGACAAAATGTGCTTTACAAACAGAATTCACCTTTATTTTTTGTGTGTGTGTTTTATACAAAAAAGCAGTTTCACAGAAAAGTAACCAAGACAGTGATGCACACTAAAATGAGGTGAATTGGTTGGTTCAGTTTAGTTCAATAATTGTGAAAATGTAATTAATTATGTAACAAGTTCAGTTGAGCTGCAAGCAACTTTTGTCTTTATTCAGCTCGATTCAATTCAGTTCAATAACAGAGTCGATACTGCAAAATTCATGAATTATGAGCAAACTGAATTCAGATATAAAGCAGAATCCAATAGTTGCATTCAGTTCAGAAAAAAAGATTAGATTTGCAATATGTCAAGAGTTTTTTTTATTTATTTAGAGCAGCAGATCAGATCCATGTTCTGTGCTGAAATCACATAGAAAACACAGAATGTGTATTTGGGTCCATAGGTTTATTTGTCTGTGTGTTTATAGGTTTAGTCTGGTGTCTGAAGTTGATGGCAGATTGGTAACTGATTTCTGCCACAGAGCATGGGTTGATAGGGATTACTTCAATCCTACTATAGCTACGATAATCTCCATAGATTATTCTTGAACTGGAGATGTACTGATCTGACCCAGTCTACCCACATTCACTGGGTGATCTCTCTTTTTTTTCCCTCATCAAAATAGGTTAAGACTGGAAGAACTGGTCTATGGGACCTAGATGTCCTTTGCCATTTCAGTCATAAAAATGATTTTTCACATTCATAAATGGTTAATATTCTAGAGCCAGATATTTGACTAAAATATGTTATCTAAACAGTAAATTACTGGAATTCTGTATTACACAAAGCCATTTTCTAAATTGCTTTTTCGTGCAATATTTTTCATGAATCCATCACATTATTACATTGGCATGTTTACAGATGGTATGCATGTTTTATTTTATGTTTACGCTAACAGTGATGCTATATGTTGCTGCAGTATTATGTTGCTTAGAAGGATTATTTTCTAGTTATGAATATTTAAATGTTTAAAATAAAACCTGAAGTTAAATTAATATTTGACTCTAACCCTAGATAGACACTGTATTTTGCTCACACACCTTCAGCATAAACTAATGTCTCTTTCTTTTTCATCATCAGAATATCAAACTATCTGCTGAAGAATTTGAAGCAATCTTCACCTTTTATGATAAGGTCAGATAATGGGTATATTTCTTATCCTTGTTCTTTTTTTTTTTTTGGTCCTGTGGGTTAGTTATCCACACATGCACATACACAGAAACACTTGAACACTGCTATATGATACACAACCACAAATTGATAGGCTCATCCTCTTAGATAATGTGTACTTTTTCACATTTATTCTTCCAGTGTTTTATCAGAATTTATATAGACATTTTTAGAAAATGTATTTTTTATGCTTCTGATAGAATGTATGTAAAACTGTTTTTGTTCTCAACAGGATGGAAATGGTTACATTGATGAGCATGAACTGGATGCACTGCTAAGAGACCTCTACAAAAAACATAAAATGGTAAGTTAGTTGGGAATTTAGCATTTTGCATATACAAAGATATTAAGTAGCACAACTGCTTTCAAAACTGATAAAATTATACAAGCACCAAATCAGCATATTAGACAGATTTCTTCAGGATCATGTGACACTGAAGACTGGAACGATGGCTTCTAAAAATAGAGACATCTTTCAAAAACTTAAATATTAAATTATACATTTAAAATGATTTATATATATATATATATATATATAATCCTGCACTAATTCTGCATTTCAGCAATAAATATGGGTAGTCTGAATACTTACACTTCTATGTGTGTCCTTCTTTAGGCTGTTGACTCTCAGAACCTGTCTAGCTCAAAGAAAAGCATCATGGCGTTGTCTGACGGAGGAAAGCTGTTCCGTACAGAGCTGGAGATTGTGTTATGCAAGGATCCGTCAGTGTGAACTCTGAGTTCTTAACTCACACTTCCTTCACCCGCCCCAATCTAGCCAAAGCAGGTGCATGTGGTGGCTTTGTTCCACCTCTTATCCTGTCAAAGTTAATCAGCATCCACAACAAACCCCTCTCTCCGTGGCATGCCTTTCCCAAAGATATGGCTTCTCGATGTATGCATCTCTTGCTTGTCCTTTTTTTATGTCAAAACATGACATTGTGGTATAATAATGGCTATACAGTATGGTCTTATTCTCCTGCTTGTATCAAATCTTCAATTCGATTTATTACTTTATGTATGCAGCCTGCTCTCTCTCTTTCTCTCTCTCTTTACAATCTCTCCTATATCTCCTTTTTTTGTTTCTAGGAAGACTGTAGACTTTCTGTTTTGCCAACACCGCTAAAAGGATTATTGAAATAAAGATCAGATAATACATTTGCCTTCTAAACCTCACTGTTTTTCTGCTTTAATGGATTTATCTAGTTTTTTTTTCTTTAAAATAAATTTCCATATTTTCAGGTTATATTTTGCAAGATACCATTAATGCCCCTAATTTAATTATTGCTGTAACTGTTTTGGGAGCAGATAGTAGTAATAACGGGCACCTATTATCGTTGTTCGGATGTACCATCTTCTCAGGCGCACTGTGATCTCATTTTCCATTTAGATAAATCCACACGCGGCTAACTTATCTTCGCGGGCCTGCAAGAAAAGGTGCGCATCTTCAAGCCAAAGCGAGCGCCGCAGCACAATGAAGTGTTTAGAGCTTATCTTTTTCATTTTCATGCTACGAATGTTCTTTGTGCTTCATTAATCTCTGATACAGGATAGATCAGGAAGTGCAGGCAGTTTTCTTGGCTTCAGTAGCTCAGTTTCACCCTGAATATCTTCCACAAATTTTTTATGCTTGTCCTGTTGGGATCACATGCATTTTATTAAGCCGGCCGTTAGTTTATCAACCCAGCTACAGTAACAGGGAGCTTTGGTTAAGGTTATTCCACTAACATTAACCCCTTCAGACCTGAATTATGTTCTAAGTTTCATAAAAATGTAAAAGTTATTTTTTCCTGTCCTTAAGGCTTCCATAATTGAGACTAAATAATAATAATAATACAAATTTTTTGTTGTCCATTTCAATGGACATCAGGTCAAAACAGCTGTACTTCACAAACAATAAAACAACATGAAATTAAAAATAAAATAACACAAATGGTTGGTCTTTCCTTGAAGTTTCTTCTGAAGGTAACAAACGTCAACAGAAAAACATTTCAACATTAATTTTAAGGTTTTTATTTTATAGACTGCACATTGTTTTTAACAAACTAAAACAAACAAAACTACAACAGGCTTGTGGCCGGAGACCTGCAGGGTTTAGCTCCAACTCTAATCAAAAACACCTAAAGCAGCTTATCAAGCTCTTACTAGGCATGAAACTTTCTTGCGTATATTGAGGCAAGTTGGAGCTTGCTGAGTTTGGAGACTGAGTTTGGACAGCCCTGATCTAGCAACATCTGCATCTCCATCTTCCTCATCACTCCGATATCGCTCATCACTC
>JAUCMS010000127.1:953302-969605 GCA_032357445.1 Enteromius radiatus | reverse complement strand
GTTTGATTGGATGACAGACGTCCAATTACATGGACTGCAGGCTTTAAATTAGGTAAAATGCTCCAGGAGTAAAAAAAAAACATGAGCTGACATGTGACGTCCATTGTAATGGACGCAGGGTCTGAAGGGGTTAATTCAAGCAACGTTCTGAATGCTCTAATCTTTAGTACGGTTTTCAAAACGTTAGCATACTGAAACGTTCTTTATACAATGTTCATGGAAATATTTATTTTTTTCTGAAACATTTTAGTTGGATATTCATCTAAAATAATGTAAATATTATCCATAAATTCTTTCAGAATGTTCAGAGAATTCAAAAAGTAATGTTCTCTTAAAAAAAGGGACAAACGCAACGTTCTAAAGCAATTCTGATCAAACCAACGTTCCAAAGCAACGCTCTCATAAAAATGTGCAAAATGATCAAATAAAGTATTACCTTAACTGTTACAAAACAATTTCATAACTTACGAGAACGTTAGCTAGACGTTCCTAGAACAAATGTGTGTTGGTCTTGAATGCGGAAACAAAAAGATGATGATGTTTTCATACTGCCGATGTGACATCGTTTCGTGATTTTGGTTTTGTGACAGTTGTGATATTTGCTCTGCCACTTACTTACTAGCTGTGCTACAAGACCTTGCACAGTCTGGGAAGGCCATCAATTAAATATCAGCACTCTCATATATTTTTTAACAAGAATGTTTAAAATAAGACTTAGCTCTGTACGGCCCAGCTCACAAAAAACCCCACCAAAAAACAGCATGTGCACTTTAGACGCCTCTCGAGCACTCCAGAGAGATGAAGCACTCAGGACTGAAGCAGCACACTACAGATATCTGTAAAAAACTAATGGAAACTAACTGAGAGGCTCAAGATAGACCTCTAGTGGCTGATAGCAACACACCAACATTAGTGTGCTTTTCACACTGAAGGCATGATGGCAGAAAATTAGGGAAAATGTTTTTCGTTTGAATCCCCTTTCCTGCATTTACATGGGATTAATTTTTTTATGTTTAGGGACTATGGTGACAGAAAATCCAGGAAATATTTAAGTTAATTATAATGATAAATTCTGCCAAAAAGAATAGTAGCTCTACTACTACGATCACCAAGATGTCAGATAATCATTTTATAAAATGTGTGTGAATAAAATTTCACAAATTTAAATTTAAACTACTGTATCATATGAAAATGCATGAACAAACACTTAATGAACAAAGAGACTACTGATTGTCCCTGTCTGATCATCATATATCAGGTTTCCATCCAGGAACTTTTAATGGAAAAATATTTAGCACTTCAAAATTACGAGTTACCTCACACACACACACACACACACACACACACACACACACACACACACATATATATATGTGCGTATTAACTTCTGAAGATGAAAGTTGTTGAGTTAGTAATGCATATATCTGCGGCGCCGGCAGGATCACTGGATATTTTTCCCTTTCTAAAAGTGAAGACAGCTTACAATACTCGTTGATGAATAAGGCATTGCAAACTATTTTTTTCTTTTATAACTTAGCTTTTTTAAGTTTTTCTCTGTTTCACAGTCTGCGCGTGATGTGACCGTGTGAATCACGTTCGGATTATACTGCTTTTTGCTTTGTATAAAATGAATCCCTAAAAACGAATTTACCCATTTTTTGTTTTTATTTTTAATGGATCACAGTCACGTATCAATTCAAATTTTAATTTAATTAACTATGACGATTTCCGCTGCGGAGAAACCCGGAAGCGTGAAAATGGTCAATTATGTGACAACCACAATTCACTTTTAAAATTTTACATAAAACGTACTGTACTCTAATAATTACAGTTTGGGTTCCCAATCTAGGCATTATATTTATTAACCCAATCATTATTTAAATAATAGTTTGATGAATGCACAAGACATATAACTTACAAACTTTTACAAGTTAGTTGGCTGATATTCGTGTCATAGCACCCCTTGGAACACAATTTTAAGACTTATGAGTCTAAGCATGTTTCTACACCTACACAAAATCTGGACAGAGCTTCAACAGTAAAGCATCTATTACAGGTGACCTTGGAAGCCATATATTACATTTTAATATTACCATCATAGAAAGTTATGCAAGGCCTTTTGAGGGGCATAAAACAATATCACTGCAAATGATTCCTTCACAGGAATGGACCACATTATAAAATAAAATAGAAAATGTCACAAAATCCAGTTTTTACTGTATTTTTGATTAAAAAAAATGCAGACTTGGTAGGCAAAATAATTTCTTTTGAATAGTACTGTGCATTGCTGTGGCTTCCCTAAAAAGTGAAACTCATTTTCAGTCAGTAATTTCAATCACACACTTGAGCATGGCTTGTCTCAAGGTTGTGGGTTTGATAGCATTTAGAATACAGCAGAGAAAAGTAATGCTTCATGATGGAAAAAATTAATCAGATAGCATTAAACATTTATTCAAATTTACTTACTTATATATCTATTACAATTTTGTAGAATAATGTACAGTACTGACTTGTCTAAACCTCAGAGAAATGTTATGACACATAGGACTAGAGAGAGAACCAGCATTCTTCCTTTAAATACTCTAAAGGTCATTCCCATAAGAGAAATCAAAATATATACTGAAAATGATATAGTATCATGCTTTAACTACTTGATTCCTAAAGATCAATGAACCTACATCCAATATAATAAAGAACAGTATGTCAGCTCACCGAGACCAGGCCTTTACACTCCCATTCGTAAAACTATGATTTATAGCTGCTACATAGAAGGCCTGTGAGAAAGCTTATCAACATTTTCAGTGGAAATGTCAGATTTACAAAATAACTGGAAATTAAGGTACTGTGTGAACCGACAGCTCATGACGACATTGTCTCCAAAGTCCTTTTGCAGTCTTTTAAAACCAAGAGGTCACTTCATTATGAAGGCTTGACAGCGCAACTTCCCTTTAGCACCTTTATAAGGCTCCAGCTCAGTCCTATCCCACATCTTCATCAGTGGTTTTGCCGTGGTTTGGTCGATTGTTTAGTGCAAGCTGCATTGCCCAGATGCTCAGAGGTCTCATATAAGCTAGAGAACGGTAAATGCCTTTCTCACAGTATGCTTCAGGAGTCTGGAAGGCCATTCCCATTCGCTCCCACACAGCACGATAACAGCCTTCCGCAGTGTGCATTCCCTCTTCTATCATGCCCTGGGAAAAAAGACAGCAGGGTTGTATTAGAAGTTAATTAAAGGACTGACTTCATCTGGAACCCGGTGATATGATCTGAGGATTGATTACCTCATGTATCATTGTAGCTGCTAATCCGTACACTACTCCAACCCACACCTCGTCTGATTGGACACTGGAACGATCAGGCACACCCTCTGGCCTCATGCCGTTCACTGCACCCATCTGCCCGCCTGCAAAGCTCATAACATTGAGGTCAAACACGGACTTCAATGCACTACAGATTTTCTCCTTGGAAAAAGCCTGCAGAAAGAAATGGGTGTAGAAAATTCATGTTAGTTCCCATCCATAGTCTACTCTTCCTCTAGAACACTGACCCCTTCTGGAGTCTTAAGTGACCCATTCAAAATTAATGTAACAGAATTTTATTTATTTATTCATTTTTAATTTTACTTTGTAAACTTTACAACGTAATGTGCTCATTAAAGAATCCTGAAGAAGAACTGTATCACACTTCATTAAGCAGCACAACCATTTTCAGCCATGATGACAATAATAATAACAACAATAGTAAATGTTTCTTAAACGCCAAATCAGCATATGAGAATAAATTCTGAAGAAACATGTGACACTGAAGTAATGGTTGCTAAAGATTCAGATGTGCCATAAAAAGGAATACGTTTTAAAAATTATATATATATATATATATATATATATATATAGGAAAAATATTACCTACCCTGAACTGTTGAACAGTAGTGTACATTTTTATTTGATGATTTTACCACACCTAATGCATTAGTTTAACCATTATTCATTATGTTAATGAAGCCATTCAAAATAATTTTTAAATGAACATTAAGTGGTACATATACAATCATATTAAAACATGCTCGTCAAATGTTTTTCAGACTGACCTGGTAGTCATCGTCCCCGAGTCCAGACGCTCTGAGAAACCAATGGCCTGCACACTGGTCTGACATTACACTGTTAGACAAGCTCCGTCCACTGCTGTCATAGTTGTAGTATTTGCCTAACAGGAGAAGGAGAAAGACACTTCACAGGGGGGAATTAATGCGTTAAATTCAATGCGGTTGCTGGAAGACCACATTGTTTTAAAAAGGCACTGTGTATGTTTACACTTACCATTCCACAGGAGTTTGTCAAAGGCCGCACTTCCTCTCTCCAAAATATCTCTGTAGCGTTGATAAACAGACTCGCATTTCAGCACACGTGCCATTTTACACATCATACACACTGACGCCAGCCACAGACCACCACAGTATGCACTGGTAGACCACACAGAGACACAGAAAAACACAGGGATGTTGTTACTCTAGCCACCATAACAAAAGTCATGAAAGAGGATTTATAAATTTAAAAAACAATTTGCATATTCTGAGAATTTATATATATATATGTGTATAGAAATAAACCAAATAAAATCTTCCTTAGTTCTAACCTGGGTCCTGTCACCTTCCATCCATCATATGTTTGGTCTGCATAGCCAGAATTTTCTATCAGCCCATCACCATCCTTATCAAATTTCAACTCCGTTTCCATAACTGTCTAAATAAACCAGAACATCAGATTTTTTGGGTAATGTCTCTTAAAACACTTGGAACTTGACAAGCCACTTTACATTTGCATATACAGAGGATATAATTTGACACAAAATACTAAAATACAATATATATACTAAAATTCACCTGGCATATGGGCCACATGTCCTTGAGATACTGCTCATCCTGGGTCAGGTAATAGTCACGGTACACCTGCAGTACAAACTTCAAGTTCAGATCTTTCCAGTCAGCTGTATCGTGGATCAAGTATGCGTTGGCACGAACCCATGGCTCATCATCTGTTAAAAAATCAAAGACTAGATTTTATTGACATACTGTATTAATAAAATGAGGTGAAAATCAAAGTGCTGGTAGCTACAATTTAAAAGTGTCACACATATTTAACATTATGCTAAAAATCTAATTTATGCAACAAATACTGTATATTATAGGGTTCAAGATGATAACAATTTCCATTTTAGGTGAACTCTTTGATAAATTTGTGACTTCATAGTATACTAGAACGCACAACTCACCTGGGTCTCCAATGTCGTGAGGTACAACACCACAGGTCTTGACTGGTGAGTATCGGCCATTCATTAGATTTAACCTCTCTGTAGGATCGTGTTGGACGACACTGCCAGCTGATTATGAGGGAGAGAGGAAAAAGAATGCAAATGAATTTAAGACACAAAATATAAAAAATAAATCATTAATAAAGAATTAAAAATTCAATGTTCAAATGTGAGCTTAGCTTACCAATATCATACTGCACACTCAGAGCCAGCTTGGGCCAGAGCATGATGAGAGCGAATGAAGCATAGAAGTGCACATCATATGTGTTATACATCCTATACTCTTGACCTGGAGCGAGAGATGCAGAATTTATTTATCACCTTGATTTAAGCTTTAATGAATGTGTAGTGTATACTGAACTGAGATGAATTGATAAAGTGTAATTCTAAATTTAAATAGGAAATTCATGCTCAGCATTTGAAATAAAGCTGAATTTAAATAAAATATCAATTTAAGATGAACATTTTTACATTTTTTAGCAGCTAACAAAAATAAATGTTAAAAAAGTACTAAAATTAATAAAAAGTTAATAAAAAATAATAATTAAAGCTTTTTAGAAATATATATAAAAACATTACACCTACACTAAAAAAAATTATTAATTCAAATATGGTAACTCAAAATGAATAATATAATAGTATATAAATAATACTAAAGTAATACTAATTATAATTCAGCAGCAATGCTGGTTACATTCTTCATATTAAGTTTTTTGTACATGCCATACATAAAATTACACAGTCAAATCAAATGTTATAAACCTGTTCTAAACAAATCTTGAGTTTAGTTTGCATGTTAAGTTAATGTTGAATGTTACAGCCCTACTCTCTTACCCTCTAGGTAAGCGAATCGGCCGTACTCCTTGACAACTTCAGGCTGGGCTGGAAGCCCCCCATCCTCAGGACGAAGCCCACCGCTAATATCAGCATCCTCTGGAAGCTCCACCCACACAGTTCCACCATCCACAACAAAGTACAGCTCATTAAACAGAGCCGACTTATACCAAGCCGGAAGAGACCTAGAACAACACAGTGTTTTGGTCTAACGATTGTGAAACACACAGCATGGATGTTGAAATACATTAAGTGAACATTTACTTTACACAATATTTAGTAACATATAAAAAGAAAGAAAAAAGTGGTTTGTCCAGTAAATTAACAAGACTCTCTTTAAAAAAAGATAGAAGATTAAAAAAATTTAATAAATAAAAATCACACAGCAAAGAATTTTCCCAAACTGGCAATGGACATTATCAATACTCCTTATCTCAAAACGGGCAAATATCAACAGATTAATCAGCCTAACAACTGGAAAGAATAGCTGCCTTATGTTGAAACAATAGATGGACACCTAGAATTCGTATGTTGCATGTGACTGGTCCAATACCACTCAAAGCATACACAATTGCCTTTAATGCACTCAACGGTATGAAGGGGATTGTGGAAAGCAAAATGAGTAATACATACTCATGGCATATAAGGGCCACTCTTGTCTATACACATAATAGATAAATCCATGGCTCTTCTGTTCGTTTAAATAAGTAGTCAAATCTCCTTGCAGGAAGGAGGACTGCTTGCTTACAGTCTTTTAGATGAACGATAGTCACACAAATGAGCCACAGACAATTTGATTAACTGATAAGACAGGCTGATGTGCCCTGAAGCTTAATATTCATGCGAAAATGGCATTTGTTTTTACCCATCCTGCAGAATCGGCCTCTGCCACTCATCAATGCTCTCCTCCCATTTACTGTAGTGTGTGAGTGCGTAGTGAGACAGAGACGGGGCAGCATCTCCCTTAGTGCCGTAATAACGTGTGTATCTCCTGAAACACCACACATACAATGTTATTATTTCACAGTATAAAAGCATATTATTTCATCATTTCAAATGCAATTATATAGTCTATAAACAAAATGAAGCATATTTCTAGGACCATTAAGATCTTCAAATAACAATTAAGCACATTTCCCTCCAATTCCCATTAATGTAATGCAATAATGTATCATTCTCATTAATGTAATGCAAACTAAAATGACTTTTTTTTTTTTCATTTGTAGATTTGCATCATCTACTGGATTCTCTGACAGTAAACAAATTGGCATTGCTGCTCTAATATGAATGTGTAAAGACAGTTGACTTCCGTTCATGCAGTTCGTCTCCTTTTAAATTTCTCATGAAATTGCATAGAAGCACTGTGTCCTATTGAAACAGGAAGTATGGCAAAACATATCAAATCGTGCGGCTCTTTTTAAGCCCTTAGTTACTTCATAATTAATATTTTTCTTAGGTAAAGCAACAACTTTTAAATAATGCATGTATCTGTTAACAGTCATTTTTGTCAACATTTGAGACTATAAAAGAAACATACACTAACACATTATAATTATAACATGTTAACACGTTATCATATTTTACAAATAATTCAAATAAGCTGCATTATTGTAATAGGTAATATTGTAAAATATTATTACAATTTAAAATATATTTTAAAATCCAATTCATTTCTAGAATGCAAAAGCTGAATTCTTTAGCAGCCATTAATCCATTAATCTTCAGTCTCAGATTTCTTTGAGAAATCCTTATAATATGGTGTTCATTTTATAGAAACATATACATTTATTCCAATATTCTATGATGAGTAGAGTTCTACAGAGCAGTATTTGTCAGAAATATAATTGAATGCATCCTTGAATAAAAGTATTCATTTCTTTGTTTTAAAAGCATCTCACTGACCCTGCACTTGGACAGTAGTGTATAAAGAATAAAATACACAAAAATATTTATAACAATAACTTAATAGGTTGTGACACCTATTTTACACACAAACCTAAAACAAATACTAGCTTAACCTAACTCATAACATGTACAAAGAGATTAGAGAGCAAGACATGCAGCATATTATGTCTCACTATACATTGGAGATGTCAAAATATGGATGATAATACATGGATGATAATTTTTTTTTTTTCAATCATTAATATATCCATGAATCATGGTCTTACTCATCTGGATTCACTGAACTGAAACTGATACCGTTCACATTATAAATTTACAGTTTTTTTCGTGGCACGGAGACAATTATTTCTTTATTTCCGTAAGTCCAGCACGAATGGATGCATCCAATGGAATCCTAGTTTTAAAAACATGCTGGACTTAACTAAATAATAACTAAATAATCGTGTCCCTGACACGAATAAATAGATTAAATGATAATTTAATGATATAGTCACAACCTGCCATGCGACTGGGTTGCTCTCATGTTGCTCTACAGATTTTTGTCCAATCAAATGCTCTCTAGAGTGAGAAGTCCCTCCCACCAACAAACAACCAATTAATAACTAATCACTAGTCGTGACTGCAATGTATTTATCATTTTCAAAGGATTTATCATTTATCCTATTCTGCATATACACATACCTTTCATATATTCTCTCTCTGGAGCCAAACGTGATTTTTGGCATATCCCAGGCCAAACTGAACACCACACTGTTGTGACTGTTAGCAGGCACCGAGCAGCTCACAGCCAGGGCTGCTGCCACTTCCTCCCCTTTCTGTGTGGGTGGGCTGGAGTCCTTAGACGAGTCGAGCCGCCCATCAGTCATGAGGTCACTCCACAGAGCACTACAGGTTCCCTTTGGGCTAAAAGCTGTCTGGTGGCTGATCTCTTGGTCAGACTAAAAGAAAGTGAAACTTCAAATGAAGAGATGAACAACAACAGCTCTGTCTAAAAACCTAGTGAGCTGCCTATCTAGACAGATTTCAAAGGATAACTCGGTCTAAAAAATGCAAATCACTAACTCACTCTTATGTCATTCCAAACCTGTATGACATTCTTTCTTCCGTGGAACATTAAAGAAAATCTTTTTAACCATTTTTTTCCCCCAGAAAATAAAAGTCAGTGGGGTTCAAAACAACATTGAATTCCATTAACATACCTTTACCCGTCTTTGTAGTCTTGTTTCTCAATAAAACTTTTAAAAGGACTCATTTGCTTTACATGGTATTAGCAGTATCTTTGCATAGTTTATTGTGGTGAATGACAAGCAGTCACCCTTACAAAGCTCTTATTTACACAGAGAAAAAGCATTCACACAGTATAGCTGTGGAGTGATGGTGAAACCTGTTTAGCAGAGTGGTATTGTCTGTAAACTCTGAGTTGTTTTTTTTTATGCATTCACTACAGGCAAAACCTGCTGCTTCTAGATTTACACTGGTGCATTACCTTTTGTCTTGCAGCTATACAAAGAGTGTAAGGGTTGACAGGCAGCTGGTGATGTAGTAACACCCCAGACACAGCTTCTCCGTCTTTTTGGTGGTGAAATGGTTCATTCCAATGGCCCCCACTCTTATCGTCTTTATGGCCAGAGCCATTAACCATTGTGAACATGATGGAAACATCAAGTGCGTAGTCATTCTTATTCTCAATGTCCCACACAAACACAGCCACAGGAAGACTGGAGTCCTGAAAAAGAGAAAAAGATTTTTGAAACTGTAATAGTGGCATAAATACAGTAGTATTACGAATTATGATCACTTAAAATAACTGTTTTAATATATTTTAAAATGCTATTTATCCATGTGATGGATAAGCCATTACAGCTGCAAACTTTACACGTAGCACATTTATTAGTGTTGAACAGTTCTCCATTTTTGTGTAAAGGGAACGTGTCATGCAATATAAAATTAATTATAAATAAAAGCAACAATATGCTTTAAATATCAAACACTTTCTAAGCTTGTCACCTTGTAGTCATCAGGGATGACAGGTGACACCTGCCTGCAGGTGAGAGTGACATTTTGGCCAGGCAGGTGGTAGACTGTCCAGGCTCGGGGGTACAGAGCATGGTAAAAGGCATATTCACCGCAATAACCCCAATTCCAACCCTGAAGAGTCGGGGGTCGCTCTGTAGACAACACCTGCTGGTATACTGTTTGACCACCCCTGCGCAGACACACTGTAAACTAGGAGATAGAGGGGGTTAAAATAGACATAAACTAGGTGAAGGGTAGATCTAAACACCTGCATATACTGGATAAAAAACACACACTTGCCCAGAACTGTGTTGTATATACTGTACCAACAGACCAACTGAGTCACTAATTTCTAAATACTAAACACTACAGTCCAAATGTATGGGGTTGGTAAGACTTTTTTAATGGTTTTGAAAGAAGTCTCACCAAGGCTGCAATTTTCAGCAGCATCTACTCCAGTCTTTAGTGTCACATAATCCTTCAGAAATCATTCTAATGTGCTGATTTGATTCTCAAAATCATTATTATCAATGCTGAAAACAGTTGAATAGAAGGTTTGAAAGAACAGCATTTATTTGAAATAAAAATCTTTTGCAACACAATGAAAGTGTCTACAACTTAATGTGACCTCACCGGATAAAAATATAAATTTCTAAAAAAAATAATAACAATCTTACTAACCCCAAATTTGAACATTTTATTTAGGTATTGTACTGAATGACGCTAGTTCTTTACCTGGTTAGCAATAACGGTTTTGTAGTGGTACATTCCAGGATTTAGTTGCCACCGGCAGAAATCTCCCCTCCATCCACGTGTGATACTGCCTCCACCAATACCACCGAGAGGAGCACCTGCACAAAACGTGTCCTCTGTTACACTGGGTCATTGTTATCTTTGGGATAGTTCAACCCAAAACTAAAATTACTCACCCTCATGTCGTTCCAGATATGCAATACATTTGTTAAAAAAAAAAAAATTAAGAAATAATATAAGTACAAATATGCAAGACAACTTCGGAAAAATTGTCTTTATGATGTCAATGGTTTAACCGCAAATGTATGAAGCTACGAGAATATATGTTTTGCGCAGAAAGAAAACAAAAATAACAGTATTATTCAACAACTCAATTCCTCCAAATCACATATTCCACTGAGAGTATTGCGACATATATGCGTTGCTCTCCTCTGCATGTAAACAAGGCTCAGTGCATGCATGTTCTACATCAACAGCACAATGCATATACGTTGTTTACGTGCAGAGGTACTTCTGATAATGAAGGAAGATGTGATTTGGAGGAGGAGAATTGTTGAATACAGTCTTTTTTTTCTTTTTAGCTTCGTAAAAATTACGTTTGTACCACTGATGTCACATGGACTGTTTTACAGATGTCTTTACTGCGTTTCAGGGCCTGGCAAGATTTCTGACCTTGCAAAGACTCAGAAAGCTCTCGGATTTCATCATAAATATCTTAATTTGTGTTCTGGTGATGAACAAAGGTCTTGTGGGTTCGGAACACCATGAGAGTGAGTAATCAATGAACTATCCCTTTAACAGTTCTGTTGTTGCTTTGATGTTTTTGTTGTCGTTGCACTTACCATATATTTGTCTCAGTGGTAAAGCCCGAAACATATCAATAAAAGGAGCCTTCTTCTCCACCTGGGTCTTTCTGTACCACCATCTCAGATACCTGCTCAGACAAAGCATGGAAGAAATCACTAAACTGGCTTTATCGCGGTCACACACAGGTATAGTCTTGAACTGCTATTGGTGAACAGTGAAGATTGGTAGCAGAGTTTTGTTCAGTATACTAAACTTTATCGCTTTACACCAATGCTAGTTCTAATAATAAACATCTGTTCCACATACATATATTACATCTCCACTTTAGTCACTCCCAAAACTCTCCATCCAACTCATTATTTTCTGCCTCACTCATTCTCCTGCAATAATGCACACACAGCTGTTTTCACTCTTGTTGCACTCAGCACAAGAGCGCCTAGAAACAGAAACTGATTCACCCAAACATAAAAGGGCAGATGGCATCATGGGATAGGCTGAAAAAGCACTGAACTGTCTCTGTCCTGGATACAAATTGCTTTTTGTAGTGATCATTGATATAGTACTGAAGTTTCTCCCAATAAAATCTTGCACATTTATTTACTGTAAGTGCAACTTTTCAATAGATCCAGACTTGCTCATTTATTTATTTATGCTTTGTTAAGTGAACTGGAATTATTTTCTTTTCCACTTACATGTTGTTAAGGAATAATCACTTGTCCAGATAATGATGTATTAAAGGAAAATTAATAAAACAACTATTACAAAACTATATTTTTCTCACCTCAAAAAACTGCAAAGCTCCCCTACTCTCAAGGGTTTCAAATGAATGACTGCATATGATTATTATAGACGCCAGCCAAGCCAAGCCTCTATGCTAGTATGCTAGTGAGGAATCAATCAAGTGTGGTAAAGGTTAAGCAACATGATTCACGAATGCAGTATTCACACACACAAAGGATTGTTTGTGTAAATGGGAACGTATAGTAACGATTTATTAAGCTCATGACAGTTGTTGTGTCAAACATTAACATGGAATAAAACGGCACAGAGCGTCAATATTGACTGTTACCGACACTGATTAACCTGCCTCAGCAGACAATTCCAGCGAAGCTATAGAGATAAAATAATAGTTCATTAACAAATAACCACAAAACAAAATTCAGAATCAGAAAAGCTATCAAGCTGTTTATAGCAGAATAATCCAAAGGTTCACGTATATGGTTATATGAATACAAAGTGAGGAAGTTCATTGAAATGTATTAGTTATAGTGTAACTAGTTAGAGAGGAAAAACAGCCCCACCTGAACCAAGTAAATACACGGGCTACACAAACCTGCGACTTGCCTGCAGGTTACCCACAAATGGTCCACATGCTCAGATTTCTGGTTTAGCTATAGTTTGTAAGATGCAATAAATACATTGAGATGCCTTTTTTTTTTAATGAAGATATTATCGGTAACCATGAAACATGATTGACTAAATAAAGCCACTAAGAACCAAGAGGAGGTGGTTTTAGCTGAAGAAGGGAATAAAAACATGTCCGTCTGTGGTCAAAATATAACCACTGAACAATATTTCCTGTTCCCGTTTCAACCATACATATTGGTATAGAGAAGATTGACATTGAGATGTGTATGATGGTCTATTTTGGCAGCTTTTGATGTAAACCAGATCTACTCTTTAGTATATTGTGTTTCCTGCAGATAAAGTGAGGACTAATAAATGAATGACCAAGTGGATCTGATGCTCTTCAATTGAAATATGATTTGTTAAACATACCTGACCCCTAGAGAAAGATGCTCGATCATGTTGGACAATGAGACATCCTTGGCTTGAAATGGTTTCCGCTTCTCTTTAAACTCGTGTGCCAAGCATATCCGCCAGCCATTCTTCGGGACACCAAATCCAGTTTCTGTAGAGACATATCGGCTCATGAGCTCAGCCAGAGACGTGCTGTCATTTAAATCCATAGTAGAGCTGCTGGATCACCAGTCCAAACCAAAAACCATAAGAATCGGCTCCCCGAATGCTCTGAAAAAAGGCAAAATATATAACAGTGTTAATGCATATAGGATATTTCCTTTGTTTGAAGGCTGAGGCGACAGATAAACTTTATGACACATGGTTTGAAAAATGACATCTTGCCTACTGTGTTATCCAAGTTAAGATCACATGTTTGATCTGCATGCATGGGCAAGGTAATCTACATACGAACGCAAAGTTCACCTGTCACCAGGGTGACGGAACGACGGAGTTCAGTTGCCACCAAACAACCACAGGCTGGAGATGTAACCTGATCCCTTTCCTTTTAATTAAATAACAATAGCTCTTTTATTTCACTCCTGGGCCAGGCAATTTTTTTTTCTATATGGTACAATTCACTTGGCCAAACAAATAAGACATTTGTAGATCCCCAGCCCATCCCACATCAAAGATGTTTTGACATACTTTACTGTACTTAACAATTACGACATAATCTACTGCACTGATTTTCAATGTATTTGCACTAAAATAAAACAACAGAATAATAATAAAAATAAACAAATAAATAATAAGTTTATTATTATTATTATTATTATTACTAAACCATTTTAACTTAATTAATATACATTTAGCTCTGTCTAAATACTAAATACACGATTTCCTCCCCATTTTGAATTGTGTGTCCATTGTGGAGCAATGTTTTCATATTTTATTTTATTTACAATTTTTTTTGTCATTTTCTACTTACTTTTGTATGTTTCATTTATTGATTAAAATGTGCAAATCGCACATATCATGGTCTTAAATTTTTTAGGCAAATTATGGTCATACACATTTAGACCTGGCCCAAACACTGATCAGTGCTGCAAAAAATGCAAACTCACTTACAGCTCATAAAAATGTATTACATTAAAATGAGTAAGCCTACCTTCTGAGACAGACATGCAATAGAAGTTAGCACTTTTACTGTCTTTACGTTTTAAATAATAAATACTTCATATTCCGCCCTTTTTGGCAAAAATACAGCGCCATTACAGAATCATACTTTACGAAAGAGACGTTATGTTTTAATATTCAATATGCTTTCACCCCCTTCTCATTGTCCCACTGTAGACGTCCGGCTACTTAGGTCCCATTTTCTTTTAGATTGCTAACGCATAATTAATGTTCTCCTATTCTTATCGTTTAATCCACGCAGTCCACCACCAGAGGAGTGTAAATCTCTCTTACCCTAGCCTGTGGTTTGCGTGTCAGTGGCGAGATGCACTTGTTTTGATGCTCGCCAGCATGACTATGTCAGTAGAGCCATCCGGTGTCCCTCTGGCTGCTGCTGTTTCCACCTTGTTACTGTTGGATTTGGGAGTTTTTTCAAAGTGAACAGCAAACGCTATGTTTTAGAGACGGAAAGCATGTAACGTTATACAGCATTTCTAAGTTTCCGTAAGTAAAAAACACATTCTACTATGCCGAAGAGCACATCACGATCTTTTAATGATGAAGTGGTCAAAGCCAGACATCAATTTCCCACTGATAGAGCTGTACAGTAGGGCCTTCTGTTGGCTCATACCATTAAGCTCACCCTCGGGGAAGTAACGTACAGAAGAGTGTCGTAATTTCCAGACAAACCCAAACCTTTTCTGTACGTTATGTATTTTCTCTTATAAGCCATCTCTTGATTATTTGAAATAGTAAATGTAAATTTTTTTTAAATCTATTTTCTTCTGAGAAAACCGTGCCACCCCTGTTTTTATTTTGGATGGGACTTTTACGTCACATTTGCCACGGAGCCAATTATCGCGTTTACTCATATAATTGAATCGGTTCTTTTGAATGGTTCGTTTTACAGAATCATTTCAAAACCAATTCAGTAAATCGTTATGTTCACTCGGTATTTTTTAAATAAATGTATCTCTTAAATGTAAATGTTTTTGGAATTATAATTATCGGTCTGTTTATTCACAAAGATTTTACTGCAGGCTTCTGAGTTCTCAGTTGTTTGGGCTGATTGGCGAACAAATCTTTCGAACAGTGAATCTCTTGAACTGATTCATTTAAACGAATTGACTCGTGAATAATTCGTTCACGACTATGACATCGCTATACCGGAGTTAAGATTTTTTTTTCATCCTATACTTTCTCATAACATGTTTTACTGAATAAATTAAAATAATATGCACAACGAAGATTTTTCTAAAGTCAAGTTCCATGTCATGGCAGCGTTTGCTTTTGTGTTTATGTGTGTAGCCTGAACAACGTTTCGGAAAAACTCAGGGAAACCTTACATTGACCAAGACAAGTCTCCGGTTGTTTTGGTTTTGAGTAATGTTAGCTGGACCGTCGCCGGTTAATGTTACAATTTTCTTTTACCTTCTGTGGGCAGGAATACGACGTAAAAAAACGACGAGAAGAAATAAAAGAAACAACTCCGAGGTAACGTTATAGTAAAAAGTAAAAGAATGTTAGGACTTCCTGCTAACGTTAGCAAAGTAAACCGTCGTCGTTGTGTCAAGCTGCACGACGCCAGCTCTTTAAATCTGAATGTACGTTGCTCTGTCGCTAGTCAAGCTTCTTTGCAAATATTTTCCAGTCAGGGACGGAATGATTAGGAAAGGCTTGTTTAATTACATCTGCTACTGCATGCGATCAAAATATAAAGCTCTCAACCAACATGTCTAAGCTGGGTGGCAAGAAAACCATC
>JAUCMS010000127.1:917476-940330 GCA_032357445.1 Enteromius radiatus | reverse complement strand
GTTAAATAACACTTGTAAATAATTCAAATGTAAATAATTCAAATTCAAATTGTTTTGTCATAAAACTAGCTCCATACAATTCAAGGGGACTTTTAAATGCCTTACGAAGTTTGTCCTGTTTTACTATCCGTTCTTAAACCAAACAGGAAGCCACTGGGATCCGCCAGACCAAAGAAGCCATTTTTGATCGATTCAGTCCATACAAGTCGCTGCGGCTATCGAACGATTTAACATCGATTATTTAGGTCTGGTTTTAATGTTTTCCTTACTAAAAGCGGACGCAATGAAGCCCTGTCAGATGCTTATTACAACTTTATTATTGTCTTAAATTAAGACTGATAGTATTTTTGACCGGCCACATTGGTTTTCATTAATCATACAGAGTTGTATCAAGAAAATAAACTGCTGCGAAAAGCAAAAGCTCCAGCAGATTCAGTGCAGGGTCTTTACTAGAGGCCCTGCAGTTTATCTCCCACCGCCTGAGAAATCTGCGTTTATTCTTTTATATCTGTTTTGTTTTATTCACTACGGGTTTTCATAACACTTTCTGAAGATGGACACGGACAAATTTAACTATGTGTATAGTTGCGATCTGGACATAAACGTCCAACTGAAAATGTGAGTATGTTTATGAACCTTAGTCATCGTTTTGAACAGAACTATGAAAGTGTCAACAGAGACTGAATAACAGGTCTACTACTGGAGTATGCTATGTACCATATGCAAAGATAAGATCACAACATGTAACGTTAGTGCACCTTTATTTTAAATGTAAAGAGAAATCTTCCTTGCATGATATCAAATCGTTGTTTTTGAGATGTTTACCAAAGCAATCATGGCAACACCGTGAGTCAGAAGAATTAACACGAGTCCAGCGAGAGCTTTGAGGTGTGTTACCTGGCTTTCATCAGTCTATTGACATCATTCTCCTTTTACTCTCGATCTTAACGAGTCTCTGTCCGTGTGCGCGTGGATCATAAATAAAGATAATAAATTATTCTTCTGACCCGCGAGTGTTTGTCATAATGAAATAAGTTTAATTTAACCGTGTTGCATTACGTGGTTAGAAGAAAATAAGGAAGGTGTCCCGGGGTGCCAGTAAGCAAACGTGCACAAGAGCTTATCATAGGACAGTAACGTTAACTGTTAAAACCAAATGCATGAAGAAGAGCTTTCAGTGTCATCATGTGAACAGTTTTAAACAACTTCTCAAAAGTTAAAGTGCATGTTGCATATTTAGTGCGCGTTTTTCCTGCGCCAAATAGACGCGCACGAACACTTGTTGTGAACAAGTTACCTCAAAACAATTTTATTAAAAGAAAATTGTACTTTTATTCTACAAGTATACTAAAAAGACATTCTGATTTCAATCCGTTGTAAATCTTGAAAAAGTCAAGGAAATCATTTGATCGAATAGTTTTGTAGATGTGCTGACATTTAGTACAATTGTTCACTATTAAAGAAGTACACTATGCACAAACTCTACTTCAGAAAGCAAATCTCTTGACATTGTGCTGTGTGGCAACTGAGCAGAAATAGTATGTCCTTTCTATTTGTTTTGCAGAGGCAGTCTGGAGGGCAAGAGAGAGCAGAAGAGCTATAAAGCTCTGCTTGAGGACCCCATGCTGCGATTCTCAGGACTCTATCAGGAGAGCTGCTCTGACCTGTATGTCACCTGTCAGGTGTTTGCAGAGGGCAAGCCACTCGCTCTGCCTGTACGAACGTCTTACAAGGCATTCAGCACTCGTTGGAAGTACGTACATTTATCAGTGGTTAATCTCTGTATGTCACACGGTGAAATCACTTTATGCTCATGTAATTTAATAATGAGTCAGAGCAGGAAACCAAACAAGATATATCAATGCTTTGCTGAGATATGTAGCATACAATTTTGTACCATATCATCCTCTCGCATACTTTATTTAATGACAAATCTTTTTTTTTTTTTAATTTCTCATTTAATTTGTTCACTGTACTATATTTGTATTATTGTTTTCTTCTCTTCACCGTAGCTGGAACGAGTGGCTTAGGCTGCCAGTGAAGTAC
Organism: Enteromius radiatus; assembly: GCA_032357445.1. Taxonomy (NCBI): domain Eukaryota; kingdom Metazoa; phylum Chordata; class Actinopteri; order Cypriniformes; family Cyprinidae; genus Enteromius; species Enteromius radiatus. The sequence goes on along the minus strand of JAUCMS010000127.1, from coordinate 938,284 downwards.
CCTGACCTGCCTCAGAGTGCCCAGGTGACTCTAACCGTTTGGGATGTGTATGGACCCGGCCGAGCCACACCTGTTGGGGGCACTACAGTTACCCTGTTTGGGAAATATGGGTAATGGTCTAATGTTTACAGTTTTATTCATCAGAAACCTAACTTGAAAATGTCATTGAATATGCTATGGCTGCTTTTTTTTTTTTTTTTGCTGTGCTGGTTGCAGAAGGATTTTCCCATAAGAATGCATTAGCATTTGTTAAAGCAATCATGTGACACTGAAGACTAGAGTAATGGCTGCTAAAAATGCAGATTTGTCATTGCAGGAATAAAAGACGTTTTAAATTGTATGTGTATATATATATATATATAAAGGTGGTTTTACATTATATGTATAAAACAGTGTTTTTTACTGTATTTTATATCAAATAAATGCAAATTAAGATAATTATTTTTTTTATCTTACCAACCTTAAACATTTGCACAGCAAAAATACAGTACAGAGCAATTTCATCTCACCAGTCTCTTCTACAAGTTTGATATGTTTGTATAAAACACCAATTATTGCAATGCTTTGTTGAGTTGGCAAATACTTTGGTATCACTCTTCTTGTATTACTTCTTTTTAAGTATAGCAGTACATATGATCCATATGCTCACTCCAATGATAATTTCATTGTGTTCCAGAGGTTAGGGTGTGTATAACCACTACATCCAGAATCTGTGATATTATCTAATTAATTCGGATGAATAAAGTCTGTTAAATAAATAAAATCCATCTCTTTCACTCTTTGTACTAGAATGTTCCGGCAGGGCATGCACGATCTGAAGGTGTGGCCGGGTGTGGAGGGTGATGGCAGTGAGCCCACTAGTACACCAGGAAGGACCAGCAGCACTCTGGCCGAGGATCAGATGGGCCGCCTTGCCAAGGTTAGTTGATGAATTGGGGAGTGGAGGATGAGACAGAAGCTGGAGAAATATGCCTGTGGACAGTTACTGTACACAAGGGATATGTTAAATGAAAAATGGGTGGTGGCAGGGAGGGATAGATGGATATGCTGATTGTCTTTATAGATTACCCAATTTGTGGAAAGAATGAGAATTGAGAATAGGAGTGTGCTTGTGTGTGTGTTCTGTCAAAGGACATGTTTTAACTGCCCTCTGTTCCAGGGCCCAGACCTGGAGATACTTAGTGACGTGAGTATGAGAGAAAACAGGACAGGAATGCTGAATGTATGTGTGTGAATGTGTGTGTGTGTGTGTGCGCGTGTATGAGTGTTCGCTTGTCTCATATATTTGTGGGCAAGATATAGGACAGGGTATATTTTAAGCTTGCATAATTTCACAAACAGGATGAGTATTTTTTTTCTGTGTGTAATTGACTTAAGTCACTGACAGTTTTGCTGCTTGACCATTTGTTTTTTATTCAACATTATATGTATATTTGCAACAGTGTAGATGGTCTTGAGAATCAAAGGATTAGAAACTGTTTTTTATGATACTATTAATGAATTTTTTCAAATATGGCAGGGCAAATTTATATAGGTAAAGTTGTTCAGCTCATGTTATGACCATGTAAGTTGGTAGGTCAGTCGTGTGTATAATGTATAACAAGATGTTCACCCACTTAAAAACAGTCCCACATCAAAAGGAGGATTTAGAAAAATCAAAACTGACTAAATAATCAGACTAAATAAAAAAATTTTTTGTCCTGCATACTTCTGTTAAGCCAGAATGATTTGTTGTGAATACCGCTGATAATGCGTAACTTGTTTTGAAGTGAGAACTTTCCTTGAAATCATCATGAATGTCATGGACGTTATGTTTAGCCACTAAAACACATGTATGGCTGGTTAAACAAAGTCCTCTTAGACTTATGCTGGCCTTTAGATGAGTTGTGTTATTGTACTAACTATTACTAACTGTTTGTTTAGAAAGGGCTGAGTCATCTTGGTGTGATACTTACTTTGCACTGACCCCCTACCCCCCCCGAATGTCCTTTGGCTATTGAGCTTTTTGTGTGCTTTTGCACGCTGACACGCCACTGTCATATGATTGGCAAAAGGATTGCGCACACAATGTCTTAGTGTTACTGGTCTTGGAAACATGTCTTTTTCCTTTCTTTGCCTCTCTGTCTCTCTCAGCTAACAAAAGCTCATCGTCAGGGACACATGGTTAAAGTAGACTGGCTGGATCGCTTGACCTTCAGAGAGATTGAAATGATCAATGAGGTGAGTGGTTTGGGGGTAAAAAGCGCCACTGTATGAAGACATTGTAATTGTTTTGCTACCTCTGTGTAAATCTTGGTTTGTAAATCTTATGTTTTTATCTAAAGAGTGAGAAACGTAGCTCTAATTTCATGTACCTCATGGTGGAGTTCCCTCGAGTCAAAAGCGGCGAACGAGAATACAGCATTGTTTACTACGAAAAGGTATATCTCTTTGCTCTAAATGTTTTGCTAGCAGATCAACATTAATTCAAAATTACTCTGTTCGCTTCTCTGTTAATGCATGTTTCATTAAAATGTATTAGCCTTGCTTGCTTCTCAATAACTTCTTTTTAGTAGACTGGGCTGTTAATTTATCTGGCCCAAAACTAGGCATTGAATTAGGATATCTTAAACAGAGCAATTTAATTCTGCCTAATGTAGTACATAATACAAATTTAGTTTATTATTTAGCAGTCAGGAATGCATTGATGGCTAAAAACAAGCCCCAACTTTTCTTTCTTTGTTACAGAATTAAAATATTTTGTAGATACCATTTTATGTTGACTTTAAATGAGTGATAATCAAGATTTTGCAAAGCGGTGTAATTAACTAGTTAAAATTCTTCATCTAATAGTTCTACTTCCTTTATCTAGTGAGTTTATGCCTCTCTCCCTCTTTTTTTTTTTTCAACAGGATGCAGATGAATCCTCCCCTTTGACGACTAGTTCCGATATTGTGAAAGTCCCTGACCCTCAGATGTGCATGGTGAGTGGAAATGGAAATCAAAACTAAAAAAAAAAAGTTTATTATGTTGAGTTTATGCATTTGAGAATCTTTGTTGGCACTTGATAAGGTGAAGAATAATCACATTTAAAATGATAAAGTTGATACCTGATGGTGTTGCGATTCTGTTGCAGGAGAACCTTGTGGAGAGTAAGCATCATAAACTGGCTCGTAGTTTACGCAGTGGACCATCTGACCACGATCTCAAACCGAATGCAGCCACACGCGATCAACTCAATGTTAGTGATAAAGTGAAAAAGAAGTACACAAGAAATCTTCCCAGATATTTTTTTAATACTGTTTTTTGTTTTTTTTTGTAGATCATAGTAAGCTACCCACCCACTAAGCAGCTGAGCTCTGAAGAACAGGACCTTGTGTGGAAGTTTAGATACTACCTCACCACACAGGAAAAGGTAAGTGAGCACATTTAAAACCATTTAAAAGTTTGGAATCTGCATCCAGGACAAGATCTCATCTGTGGGTATGTTTTTAGGCTTTGACTAAGTTCCTGAAGTGTGTGAACTGGGATCTACCCCAGGAGGCCAAACAGGCCCTGGAGCTGCTGGGAAAGTGGCGGCCGATGGATGTGGAGGATTCCCTGGAGCTTCTGTCCTCTCAGTTCACCAACCCCACAGTCAGACGCTACGCTGTTGCGCGGCTGCAGCAGGCTGATGATGAGGTAAAGTCTATGTGTGTGTTAGTCAGATTGTCAGTAGTTGAGATTCATATCTTTGTGCATCAAATTGTTATGTTTCATTAACAGTGTTAAGCATACTTCGTTAGACACAACATTAACACTAGATCTTTAGGGACAACTGAAAGATTGATGCATAAAAGGAACCTACTGCGTCTTAATACATGCTGATTGTCCTTGTAGGATCTGTTAATGTACTTGCTCCAGCTGGTGCAGGCATTGAAATATGAGAACTTCAATGATATCCAGGGTGGTTTGGAGCCTGCCAGTAAAAGAGACAGTCAAGGGGTTCTGACAGAGAGCACAACAATAGGAGATTTGGACAGGTCAGCTACATACTTAAAAAAAATGTATCTCTGTGGGAAGCACTGTTTCCCCCCCCCCCCCAAATCAATTATACATTACTTTGCTTTGAATTACAAATGTCTGAATGTACAATTTTCAAGGTAGTTGGATCATGTGTGCAGTTGGAATTCTAAAAAGTTGCAAATTTCTAAACCAAAAATTGTGGATGATTTATTTTTTAGTTCCCAGATGGCATCGACTGTCACAGTGATGCCCAGCACGCAGAAAGGCAAAGAGGGAACAGATGGTGAGAACCTAGAGGTAAGTGTAAAAACAACACTAATTTTAGATGCACAGAGGATGTGAAGATTACAGTATTTAGCCGTGTATGTGACCTGTGTTCCACAGCAAGATCTGTGCACCTTCCTTATATCACGTGCCTGCAAAAACTCTACACTGGCAAACTATTTATACTGGTGAGTAATGGATCAAGATGTTTTGCAGTTCTGTACTGTATCTACAACTGTGTGCCAGTCAATCCTTGACAATTTATAAGAAAATTTGGACGTTGTTTTCCACTGCAGGTATGTAATTGTGGAGTGTGAGGATCAAGACACACAGCAGAGAGACCCTAAAACCCATGACATGTACCTTAATGTGATGAGGCGGTTCAGTCAGGCTCTGCTCAAGGTACATTCACTTTCTGAACCCACATGATTACAACAATGTAATATGATGATATAAACTAATGTTCAAATTCAGTATAGGTTCATAAGATTGTGGTCGATAAGATTATTAAAATATTCTTAGCAAGACTGCATTTTTTTTTTATCAAGATGTTTTTGAAATATTATTACAATTATATAATAAAATAATATAGTAATATATATATTATTAACTATATAGTAATATATATAATAATATAATAATTAGCTGAATTTTCAGCAGTCATTTACTCTAGTCTTTAGTGTCAAATGAAAATCATTGTCTTTGGTTCTCAAGAAACAGCTGATTAATTATTTTCAATATTGAAAACAGCATAATTTAACTGTGAAAAATAATGCTTTCTTTTTCCTTTTTTTTTCTATTTTCAAATTTAAAATACAAAAACAAAAAACATATCTGAAGGAGCATGTGACACAAGAGTAATTTTATCTTGTCTTTTTGATTCTTCAATGAAAAGTTTATAAGAAGAATCTGTATTTAAAATCTGTCACTTTCACTTTTTACATGTGATGTTTATGTCTGTTTCCAGGGTGATAAGAGTGTGAGAGTGATGCGCTCTCTTCTGGCCTCCCAGCAGACCTTTGTAGACCGATTAGTGCAGCTCATGAAGGCTGTTCAGAGAGAGAGCGGAAACCGCAAGAAAAAGGTATGCAACACTGAGTCCGATTTAAAAGCTGTTGTAGAAGATGAAAAATCAGTCTAATCAGTTTTTTTGTGAAGTTTTGAAGTTGTATTATTTGGTTATTTCTGTCTCTTACAGACGGAGCGATTACAGGGCCTTCTGGCTGATAATGAGAAGGTGAATCTGTCAGAGATCGAGCCCATCCCTCTTCCTCTGGAGCCACAGATCCGGATCAAAGGCATCATACCTGAGACTGCAACTCTCTTTAAGGTGTTGTACTTCATTCATATGCATTGCATTGTGTCGCACATACATCCTTCCACCCCTGACATCTGTTTTTCTCTCTTCCAGAGTGCTCTGATGCCAGCAAAGCTCATCTTTAAGACAGAGGATGGGGAGCAATATCCTGTCATCTTCAAACATGGAGATGACCTGAGACAGGACCAGCTCATCCTGCAGATTATTTCACTTATGGACAAGGTCTGAAGTCTTTGCATCTCATCACACAGTACCAAAAGGATACATAGTTCATAAAACATTCTTACATTCTCGTACACACAAAAATCCCATTTTACATTACTAATTGTTTTCGATATTTTCTCTACTTTCTCTTTAACAGTTGCTGAGGAAAGAGAATTTGGACCTAAAGTTGACTCCATACAAAGTTTTAGCAACCAGCACCAAACACGGTCAGTACTGCTTTACTTATTTTGTGCAGAACAAACCCGTGAGCCAGCCAGTTCACCTATTTTATGGTAGCCTTATTTTACTCTGGATGCCTATGATTTGTCTGCAGGTTTTATGCAGTTTGTGCAGTCAGTACCTGTGGCTGAGGTTTTGGCAACTGAAGGCAACATTCAGGTAATGCAATGTATCAGGAGTTGTCCAATACCCAAAAAGATTGGATCTGAGCCTAAATAAAGATTCCTGAACGTGCTAATCAAGGTTTTCAGGATCGCTAGAAACTTCCTAGAAAGTGTGTTGAAGAAGATTGAAGCTAAGTAAAATGGGATACTAGAAGCCTTATTTATTATAATAAAAATATAATGTGTGCGCTCTCTAAAGTATTGTATAATATACTTTTAGAAAATACAATTCTATTAATTGATCAAATATGTATGGCACCCACCAAATGTTTGTGGATGAAACAAATTTCTCTCTTTATTTGTAATGTATCTGAGGAGTGAAGTCACATTTGTTTGTATTTCTCTTGGTAAACTAATGTCTCCATGCAGAGTTTCTTCAGAAAACATGCTCCGAATGACAAGGGGCCATACGGCATCAGCTCTGAAGTCATGGACACATATGTTAAAAGCTGCGGTGAGCCTCAGTTTCTGAATCCATTATTACTATATTTAGCTCACTATTTAATTAGTATTTTTAAATTGTACTAAATCATGATCTACTTTTTCAGCGGGCTACTGTGTCATCACATACATCCTAGGGGTGGGAGACAGACATCTAGACAACTTGCTTCTCACAAAGACTGGTACTTTCCATAAATGCACCATGATTTTTAATGACTTGAAGTGCTGAAAATAAAACAGACTGGATACTCATCTGTCTCTATGGGTTGCAGGGAAGCTGTTTCATATCGATTTTGGATATATTTTGGGTCGGGACCCTAAACCCCTGCCACCCCCCATGAAGCTGAGTAAGGAGATGGTGGAGGGGATGGGCGGCATGCAGAGTGAACAATACCAGGAGTTCAGGAAACAGTGCTACACTGCCTTCCTGCACCTGCGCAGGTGAGTTACGAACAGAAGACCCACACTAGTATTTAAACATTTTGAAATATATGAATACATACAGCAGGGATGCTTTAAATTAATCAAAAGTAGCAGTCAATATTGGTAATAATAAGAATTCTTTCTTGAGCACAAAAGCAGCATTTTATAAGAATACATTTAAAAAAAACATTAAAATAGAGAAGTCATTCTCAGTTGTAATATTTCATAATATTAATCTTTTTAATCAAATAAAGTGCTACTTTTTTTTTTTCAAAAACATTAATTGACCCCAAACTTTTGAAACATAATGTACTTCATTTATGTAGTGTATCAGTAGACTACATCATAAAAACCAAACTTTTTTCTCCCTTCATATGCAGATACTCAAATCTCATTCTGAATCTGTTCTCTCTGATGGTGGATGCAAATATTCCAGACATTGCACTAGAGCCTGACAAAACCGTAAAAAAGGTATGTATGCCCCTCACATTTTATCTCCAAAACTTCGGAGGTAAACTCAGCTGTTGATTCTTTGCCCGCTCACTGCAGGTTCAGGACAAATTTCGATTGGACCTCTCCGATGAGGAGGCGGTGCATTATATGCAGATTCTGATTGATGAGAGCGTAGGTGCTCTGTTTGCTGCAGTGGTTGAACAGATACATAAATTTGCACAGGTGCGTATGTTCAAAAAACCACCATGGAAAACGGCAAAGCCTGTTGTCTTTAATGATACATTTCAGGATATTACAAAGGATAAGCTCTGTTGCTGTTTTTGTAAGCTTCCAGTTGCAGAATATTTTGAGCTGATTTAAGAATACAGATTTAAATTAAGATATTTAATTTTTTACATTTCTAATAACCAGGCACGCTTTTCTGCTTAGATTTTTAAAGTTATGTAGTGTATTCCAGACTTAACAAAGTTTGCATTTCTTTTTATCAATTATTTTTATTTACCACTTTAGACACCCAAAATTGCAAATAACAGAACATTAATTGTCGTCTTTACTAATTGAAATCCACAGTATTGGCGCAGATGAGGTGATGTCCTGGAGGCTGATTCTTGGTCCAGATAAATAGACAGCAACAAAATGAATGATAGAGAAGAGAAATGGACACGTGCCAAGGCCACACTATCATGTTTTCACCATTCATGCACTAGGTCTTGACTTTACTAAATATCTTTGTATATATATATAATTGTAAGAAAATTAACTGTATATGTAAAAAAGACAGCCAAATAAAGAGTTCAACTTTAGCCTGTTTGTCTAGTATTCATTTTAGAAATTAGTAGTTTGGTGTTTTGGTATTTTTTGCAAGAATAGAAGTATTTATGCAAAAATGAATGATCTTTTAACTATCTAAGAGTTATTTGTTCGGGTGTGTCCTTCTGTGACAATGAGTGGTTCTGATACATATGGTTGTTTTATAGGTTTCTCTGGATGAGGATGTGCATGTTTCTTTTTTCTGCGGTGTGAGTCAGTTAGTGAGTCACACCTTCCTGTGAGGAGAATTCTCTATGGCACAGCTTATGTATAGAAACGTGCCAATGGTTTAGAATGAGACCATAGTTACACAAAGTTGAAAATTTATTATACTTTTCTTGGACTATACATAGGTTCTATGGATTAAATCTTGCACCCGCCAACAGTGTCCAAACATAAGTCACACTGAGCAACTCTAATTCAGTTTTGTTTATTTTTGAAATGACAAGCCTAAACAGATATATTTCCTATCAGTGTTTAAAAATCACTCAATTCATTAACAATACCTCTTATGAAGAAAGTTGCTACATGGACACAAAGCAGCCCATGTATACCACAAAAACACAGTGATGAGAAATATACATTATATTTGATTAAAATTTTCAGCAAAGGTTGATCTTGCATTTCTTGATTTAGTTTTCTTGTTTTGGGTTTACGGTATATGTGTATGTGTATGCTATGCATGTTTTTCAGGCTTGTGGGCTGTGGTTTATTAAAGCTGAACTAAACCCCTGCAGATGGTTTTTTTCCACTCTGCTACGTTTGGTCAACAAGAAACTTGACATTTAAAACTCGAGTCACCCATTCAATGTAATAGCAATCAATATCTACATATTAGAAATGAGTTTGGAAGTGGCATTTTTGCCACGCATTGTTATGGCTTGAGAAAAAGTCCCCCTCGAAACATACTGTATTATTCTATAACAAATTTCCCTTCACTGTTACAGTGCCAAAATTCATCTGAACCAATTAGACCTCACAGAATTAGTAGAGTCCACATACACACTCTCACAAGCGAAAACATGCATAAATCTGCAATAAACTTTCCAGAATCTAGATTCAGACTGGGAGCATTTCCATAAATGTTTCAGAAGATCAGTAAAAACTGTGCACCTTAGCGTGGTTAACACAGACACGGTCCACAGAAAATGAGAGTCAAAATAAGGCAACTCTGAGTCAGAAGTTAAAATATAAAATTAAAACAATGAATCAAACCATACAGAAAGCATAGTTACCCGAAAATAGCATGCAAGGATTTATAGTGCTCTGAGTCACTGGCTTGTGGGGGGGGGGTCCCAAATAAACCATGAAGGGAAATAATAATAATGACTGCTAGATTCAGGTCAGCGACATTTGATCATTGATGTACACATGCAAGAGGAACGTGCTTGACGTGATAATTCACCCTAAAGTAAAATAAATACATGCCAAACTCAATATTACCCAACATAAGCCATTCAGACCAAGATGGATGATATATTATATTTTATATATGTAATGTTTATTATTATATAATACAAATTATTTGAAAAAAATCTATTATTAAAAAAAAACTAAAAACAAATTGTTCTCTTTCACAGCGCCAGTGACAATAGTTGTGGGCGAAAGGACAGCAAAATAACACACAAAAAAGCAAAATGTACACTGAAATAAGTCTTTAGTCTAAAAATGTTATATTTAACCTTTTTGGGGAAAGAAAACACAAGTGGTTTCAATTTGCTTGGATGTCTTCTATTGGTCTTATATTCAGTTTTTGCCATATGGCATCTTCAGACCGCTCTGGGTCTTCAGTTGAAGTCTCGTCCTGTTTAACTCGCACCGAGCTCAGAGGGATGTCTTTGGGGGACTGGAAATAGTTCTGATTCTGATATTGACATCCCTCCTCTGGATGTGATGGTGACAGATGGAGCTGCTCATGTTGGACTTCTGTGCTCAACTCTTCAGATTCCTCAGTGCAGTCTGGATTGTGCAGGATGGGGCTTGTGTAATAGCCGTTGCCCAGGCTTTGGGTGTTGTAGTAAGAAGACTGGTTGTCCGTGAGTGTGAAGTCAGAGAAGGAAACAACAGAAACGTGGTCGCACTCAGAGCTCTCATTGCGTGGTGCAGCTTTGCTGGAGTCAACGAAAGTCTCGTTCTGAAGATCGAGTTCTTGTAGTAAAGCCTGAAAACACATAAACAGTTAGAATTTTAAATGTACACACAAAAAAAAAAAAAAATCTATGTGATCAAAGGAGTTTGTGACGAACAAATTGTTTCTGCATTAGAAGATTTTACAGTTTTTATTGGTAGTAGTGAACTGTATATCATACAAATGTTTCTACTGGATATGGATTGGATGACTGTTGTTGAGAGGTTTATGGACCCTTATTAAATTGTAATGACACTAAACATAAAAGTGTGCAAATAATAGACAATGAAATAAGTATTGCACTAAGTAACACTGTAATTCTGTATTTTCTCCTATTTAGGGAAGTCATGATCACGCAGTAGCTGATCTGTTTTGTTTAGTTGTATAGCAATTGAGAAAGAACTAAAATAAATTTCTATGGCGCTTCTCCAGCTTTTTTAATCAAATTTTTGCCTTTTATTATATTATATTATATTATATATAATTTTCTTTATTTATTTATTCAACGGGAGTGGTGCCTTTATTTTATAAAAGCATTAAAGGGTTAGTTTACCCCAAAATTAAAATTCTGTCATTAATTACTCGCCCTCAAGTTGTTTCAAACCCTTAAGACCTTCGTTCGGAACACAAATTAAAACATTTCGATTAAATTTGAGAGCTATCTGGCCTTCCATAGACAGCAAGACAAAAGTAATGGGGTAAATAATGTTGTTTTTGTTTTCTTTGTGCAAAAAAAAAAAAAAATTTATTCTTGTAGCATTGCAAAACTAAAGTTGATCCCCTGATGACACAGAGACTGTTTTACAGATGTATTTATTGACCTGGATCATTTCAGTTGTGTACCGAAGATGAACGAAGACCTTGTGGGTTTGGAATAACATGAGGGTGAGTAATTAATAGCAGAATTTTCATTTTGGAGTAAAATAACCCTTAAACACACTTGCAATCATTCTCATGTAAGTACCAAATAGTACCAGTACCAAAGATTTGGGCAGGGGACGTTCAGAAGATGCACACTGTCTCACGACCAGAAAAAATACTAAGCCAAGAGTGATGAGAACAACACACACAATCACGACGATAAGGCTTTCTGAAGAAAACACACACACACACACACAAAAAAAACACACATGAATTAGTGCTGGCAACTATTGAACACATGTGCAAACCAATAAACACATATTGTATCATTACACCAAAAAATAAAACATTTTGACTAGAAATAATGCACACCGTTATTTGTTGGTATGTGAACACACTGCGGGTCGCTCGGGGGAGAAGAGTCCAGCACACCCTCAACTGAAAAGTTGGCCACAGCACAGTACACTTGCCCTGGTGTAAGAAAGCCAAATTCCTGCTTGAATGTGGGTTTACGCAACACTTCAGCGGTGTGGGCCTTCAAGAAAAATGAAGAAAAAAAATTAATTGATAAAACAATGGGACTCTAATCTCTTATCCTAGTGTGAACACTTATACTGCAAATAAATAAACATACAAAACAGAAAAAGGAAGTTAAAGGGAAGTGAGAAAAAAAGTTGTGCACCTGTTTGTCAGAGAGATTCTGTTCATTGTATAGAGTGACTGTTACCCAGAGATATTTAAAAGATTGAGTTACAAAACAGGAGCATCCCATCTCCTCCTCTTCCTCATCATCTTCAGACCTGCAGCTTATGGATGGAGCACAAGGAAAATGTACTTCTACCCAGAGACTTTTATTTTCCATGGAGATTTCTATGGAGGGCGGGCTGAATTTGGCAGCAGCTAACCAAAAACAAAACAAAAACACCTCTTATTAATAATAATTATTATTATTACATTATTTAAATAATAAAACAACAACAACAATAATACAATCGTAACACTATAATAATTTAATTCTTGTCCAATTATATTAATTTATTACAGACAATTGCTTAGTCTATCATATTATGAATGAATGGATTTCTGAAATGTGATCCAGCTTTTCTAGATTTGTGCAATGTTACTCATTTTTTACTTTTATTTTTCAAATTTGTGGCTTTAGGTGTAATACTGACGATCATTCAAAGGGGTGCAATTCAGAGTTTCATTCAGTCGAAGATGCTCAGATGTCAGTCTGATGAAGTTGTATACATCTAAGGAAGGAAAGACTTCTGACAGATCACAGCTTTGCCGGGAAATGAGGATGCAGGCTGATACATTTACCCATGAGGTACTGCAACACAAACACACAATACTGAGAACACGTCACAGAATTCCAAGTAAACTCTTTCCGGTGGCCCATCTGAACATTCACCTCCTGCAAAACTACGCAAAACAAATTTCTGACTTTCATTTTCATAAAAATGTGACTTTTCCACGGGGCATGCTTTTTTAAAAATAGAAAGCTAACAAAAAGCTTGAGCGCTTGTGAGTCATTTTCTTTTTCTATTATAATTCATAGGAAGCCAACAGCGTATCTGCTCTTCGGTGATGAGCCTGGATTGTTTCTCTATGTGGTTTGCTGCTAAACCACAGTTTCACCTCTCACCCGTGTGTTCTACTGCTCCACACTCTCATTTCTTCTCTAAACAACATCTTCCACATCATTCATAGTTACGCATCTAATCTCCTCCTTTTGTGTGTCAATGACTCACCCGTGTTTGCTCAAGACAGTGTAAGTCGTCTGAGGGTGGGCATCAGGGCAATTCCATTCAAGATGGCATCCGAAATTGATCGTATGCACTTTGATGTTACAGACAGAGACTGCAGACTCTAAATGAAACGCATGAAACAAGAACACGTCGCACCTGTGTGTTCTGAAATCATACACTATACAAAGTGAAAGATTTACAAGAATTTTTTTTTTACTCACCTATATTCAACACCAACAGAAATAAACACAAGTTTAGGAGATCGACAGGCATCCCCACAACAAAAGGCTATTTTGTGAAGAATTGTTTTTTTTTTTTTTTATAAATAACTATTTATCATAACACCATAGCTGTAATTTAGATCATATCTCTACAAAGCTTACCAACAAAAACTATTTATAACTACATAACTAAATAAGTGAACTTTACCTTAAACAAAAGAATGGGAGAGACTTCATTAGCTGTTACTTTCAGTGGGTGAACAGAAAAAGTGAGCAGAGGACAGCTGTCACAGCTTAACTAATGCCACAAAACCACACAGGGACTAAACCCACTCACAGACACACAACTGGAGAAGAGAACATGTGCTCTTTATAGTGGAAATGTAAGCAACAGTGTGTATATATATATATATATATATATATATATATATATACACATAAATTATAATTATATTAATAGGTGCTAATCATTATTAGTTAATATTAATACCTTCATATCAATAAATCATTTTATCATAATATCTATAAAGACTACTGTTCAAAAGTTTGGGGCAAGATTTTTAAACATTAGCTTTATTTATATTATATAGTATATTATATATATATATATATATATATATATATATTAAACAATTTTGGGTTTGTGTATTTATTTTATTTACAGTAGACAACTGAAGTAGATAATATAAAATAAATCAGTTCAAAGTAGTCCTAAGATAGAAATGTATTAAGCTTTAGGACAACGTCGATGAAAAGTTTCACGCCAATCTGATTCACTTCATGTGCAACAGACAGACTTTCATTTTCTTAATGGGACTTTTCCACTAGGCATGACTCTTTAAAATAGAAAGCAATGAGGAGCCAGCTGCAGGCTTTGCATCAGTTATACCATGTGACACAATGTAAAATGTTAAGTTACATTGTTGGTTTTCTGTAAAATAGTGACTCATATCTTCCATAAACACAACACAGCTTGTTTGTACTTTACTTTGTCCATGTCATTTAATGTCATTAATAAAATAATACATCATTTCTTTTCCCATTCAAAGTATTTTCATAAACTTTCAAATAATTGTAAAAATAACAAAAATATTGACAATGTGTGTCTTTAGAAAGGCGTTAAAACCTATGGGAGTGTTCAAGTTTAGAGGACTAGGACTTGAGATCAGAATACTAAATGATCCACCTAGTCTAAATAATAATACATATCTTTCTCTCCAGAACAACATTTTTCAGCTTGATTTTAGTATGAGTGCATTAAGCAGTAGCATCCGCTTTAAAGGTAGCGCTTCACCTATATATCATGCATGTTTTATGTCCGAGTGCCAGGCAGAGCAATGCTTTGCTCTGTAGGCGAGGGCGGCAAAGCTTTGCACAGAAGCCTTTTCCCAGCCGCATCGCCATTCAAGTTCTTATAAGGGGTCTGCCGAGGTCCACGTGTGCAAATGGAGGGGAAACTCATCCCTGCTAGGCAGCAACCCGGACAGGTTATGACCTCATCCTGTTCCGGAGGCGTGAGAGGGGTCGTGGCACCATTAGAGTTATTAACCCCCCATCCCAGGGCTCGGTTTATAGGGACGGTGCCATTGTTGTTGTCTGTGTCTAGTAAAGGAGGTAATGATGGCGGCCCGTTAGAGACTGGGGAGCTCCAGCCGTTGGAGGAAGATTTGGTTGAAGTAGCGATGGCGCCATCTAGTGTATCAGGAGAGCTGGTGCAGTCCATCGGCTCCTCTAACCTCGATCGGTTTGGTGACATCAGCTCTAGATCTAATGGAAGACCAGAGTCATCAGCTACAGCTTCTTGACTGCTCATTTCAAGATTCTCCTCATTGTCCTGCTTAGGGTCTGAACACCTAACATTGTCACCGGGTGTATTAAAAATATCACTACTATTAGGCAGATCAGCAATACTCTCGTTGCTCATAGCCAACACACTGTCCCTTCCCATGTCCATCAGATTTCCATTGACTGGATTTTTGTCCGTAACACTTGGATTTTCTTCACATTTCTTATTGTCAGCAGTACCACGCAGAGACTGGATGTCTTCTGGTGTGCAGGGCAGTGATTGGCTGCGCCTGTGAAAATGGAAAGGGCCTTTGTCACAGGAGACGGGGCTGCTGGGGTCAGGGGGTGGAGGGAGAGCGAAGGTGAGGGAAATGACAGACTTGCTGGGGGTGTCAAAGAGCTTGATGCGGCCACCGTTGAGGTCTTGGCGCTGGGAGAAGGGGTTAACGCGCATCGGTGTGGTCCGAGTCAGGAGAGGGGATGGAGGGAGGAGCACATCAGATTTACTGCGGCAGAGACGTGGGTCAGCGGGAATATCTAGGGAATGCTTTCGACTCAAAGGTGTCGTGTTGGTGGACGGACGGTCTGAAAAAGAAGTTTAGGAAGAAGAAGAAAATAAAAGTACATGATAGAATGTTTATTTTTGTTTGAACTAGATCAATTAACCAAATTGTTTTAAGCAAACAAATGTGATTTGAATTATGAAAATGTATAATGATTTGAAAATCAGTTCCGAAAATAATTGACATTATATATGCTTTGTAATTAAATGTGAGCAGAAGAAAAGAAAAGTGTTCTGGTTTTTTGGGGGGGTTTGTGCTGACTCACCCTCTACATCAGGCTGCATACATTCACTCTTTTCTCGATCACTCACTATCTTCTCCAGCTCTGCTACCACCTCTGTGAATGAGGGCCGACTGTCTGGATTCATCTGGGAGAGGGGAGAGAAAAGAAAAAGAAAAACAATGCTTTTTTTAGCATTTTTGTGAAGGCATACTAAATCGATCAGAAGAATACATTTGTATCTTGGCTTTAACCTGCTTTTATGCATCTGAATAAGAACTCCTGTTAAAGAAGTGGCTTCTAAGGTTAAATATATATGTATATATATATATGCATATTTAAGCATGTGTGTCAGCATGTGAGATTTGTACAGATTTTTTATCTTTCATGACGGATAGATAAGAGTTCTTACACTGCAGCAGATGACTGTGAGGTTGAAGAAATGAGGAGGACAGTCCTCAACCATCTGTTGAAAAGCCTCCACATCAAGACCAAAGTCCTGAAACAGAATTACCAGACAAGCCTAATTTCAGTCTTCAGAAAAAAAAAAAGCTATATTATATATATATATATATATATATATATATATATACACACACACACACACACACATGCTGTACTGTAGAAATAAATCATCCTGCCAAAGATAAACAGAGTAATTAAACAATCATTTGTATGTAAGAGCATGACTTCATTGGCAGTGTTGTTATCTCACATAGAGTAGAGTAAACTACAACCCATTTTTATAAACTGAATGAGTACATGAGATTGTTACAGGCATATTCATAGACCAGATTTAAAAAGGGTGAAACAAACAGATATTAAACAATAAAAGGCTTTATCAACAATATTACAATAGAGAAACAACATGCACTGTAATACTAAAATGTGTGTGTGTATAAATACAAAAAGTTCTTATTCTAAAAGTATTGAAATAGTTTGTCTAATTGTAAAAATATTTGAAGTGAGTTTTTAAGAAACTGTATGTTCAGTTTTTCACCTCTGTCCGTGGAAGAAAGTCAGGATCTGCCTGTATCCGGCCAATAATCTCACAGAGAATAATACCATATGCAAATACATCCACCTGTAAAACAAACCAAAAAAAACCAAAACAAAGCGTTTTAATTTTCCAAAACCCTAAACATACTAATGAACCTAACAGAATAACATTCTCAATCAGTGGGAAAAAAGGCACCAATTATGCATTTGGAATTGTGAAATAATAGCAATTTGACAAGTAATGTGGGTGAAAGAGTCACTGAAGAGGACTCTGGCCTGTATCTGGGTAATGAATGATCCAGTGTTCCACCTTTTCATTGTAGCGCTCTCCTCTGAGCACCTCCGGAGCCATCCAGTAGGGGGAGCCAACAACAGCCAAGCCCTGCTTCTCTGCCTCGTCGCTGAAAACAGGAAAATCATTTACTTAAAGTGATCTTACAAAATTCTATTAATCTTTTTTTTTTAAGTACTCCTCATTTCCAAATTTAACACCCATAAACCCCTAGTCCATTAACCCACAGCGTGATTATGTGTGCGTCGATGTATAAAAATAAAACAAAACAAGGTCTTGTAAGATCTTAATTATAGTTGGCATACTCATACACTGCTGAGAGACACTTCCTCAGTTTTATTTTGGTCTGGAACTGTGTACTGGGCATAAATAGACTGAGAGGGGAAGAGTGGAGACAAGGGAAGAGAGAGAGATAAATGGAGTAATGCACTGCAGTGTAAACACCATTTGGGGATGTGGGTTACTCAGTCTGAGGGAATCTACCGCAGCAAACAGCTGAAATACTTTGTCCTTTTTAGGAGAGCTTTCCAAAAAGACCTCATTTTGTGGTCTGCTCCGTCGTCTTCACATATACAAATACCCGTTGGTTTTACATGCAAACATGAAGTATTCGCAAGCACATCAACATATGCATTACATAACACTTACAGAAATACCAACAATAAGAAAAACAGAGCTCAGCTGTAAAACTGCTCTTTCACACAGACCTTCTTACAAAGACATCATTAAAATTCCTCAATTTCTTCCCTGATGAAATAAACACTTGTTTATTACTCAGGCACACGTTCAAATATTTTATTCAACACTTATTTTTAAAATTGTAATAGTATTTCACTACATTACGGTTACATTACGGACTTTGAACAATGCAATTTTGTAAATATACAAACACTATAAATGTTGCAAAATATAAGAGTAGCATGCTTTTATAACATTGTATTGATATCCTCAGTGAGTGAGTGGCAAAGGCAGAACAAAACCAGCCCTCTGATGTCACTCATGATCACACAGCTATGTTTGGGAGGTACACTTTAGCTACCCCATTATGTAATGTTTATGCCGAGACCGTGTATAAAAGGAGAGCTGAACAGAGACTCACAAACCTCTGCTTATATGCATAAGTTTATACAGAGGCTCTATGCTGAGGAAAGAGTTACACAAGCAGCAGATCACTTTAATATGTTCCAGCACGAGCACTTCACTAAAAGGAATGTTAATCCACAGGATATATGGATTAACGGTTACATACAGCAGTCTGCGCTGGCTAAACAGTTTCCGCACTGGAATATCATTAACAGTGATCCCTTACTTAAGGTGCAAATTTTTTTTTTTTTTGCACAGTCCAATGTTTTGTTTTTTTTGCAAACAAATCTTAATAGGGCAGCTCCCATAAGGTAATCAACTCAATATAATACAAAAAAAGCTTAATGCACAGTGCACACAAATCATTAAATTACACAAAGTACTTTGAAATATGCTTCGCACACTCCCCTAATATGTTGCATACCTCCAAGTGATATGCTATGCTGTAATTTACCTCCTCCCTTTATTTCCTATTTCCTCAGTAAAAGTTACCCAGCTATTACAGTATCATCGACCTAGTTGCCAGAAGTGTACACAATTAAAGCCTCCACCCACCCACCCTTAAACTGGGAAATCCTATATCATCAAGAGTGATTTCTTGCTAAAATAATGTATAAATATGATCAAGTATCCTTCTCCAAGTGTCCTTGTGAACAGGCACATATTGGCTTCAATATATGGACAATTCAATTTATGAAAACTAAGATTACTAAATATAGAAGTGCTGTTCTTAGGTTGACTACAGTTCAAAGTTTGGGCTGAGAAAGTTTCTGAAAAAAAATAAATAAATCTTACAAGGCTCATCAAGGCTACATTTATTTAATCTTATGAACAGCAATTATTTTAAACATCATACACCACCACTCAAACGTTTTCAAACAGAAATATTTGTAATGTTTTTTTTTCCTCAAGAAATCTCTTCTGCTCACCAAGGCTGCATATATTTGATCCAAAGTACAGCAAAAACAATACTTATATATACTTACATACTTAATTTTATGAAATATATACACTACTTAAAATAGCTGCTTTCAACAAATTTAAAAAATGTAAATTATTTGTTTCCTTTCAAAGTAACTATGCTTATATGTAACTTTGATCACAGGAATAAGTTACATTTTTAAAAAAATATTCAAATAGAAAGCAGTTATTTTCAATAGTAAAAATATTTCACAACAATACTGCTTTTTCAGTATTTTGGATCAAATATATGCATATTTGGTGAGCAGAAGAATATATATATAAAAAAAGGTTAAGGTTGAAAAACTAAAAATGAAAGTAAAATGAAAAGCAAATTAATTTTTTTTGTTCAGCAACAAAAAATTTCCCCCATTCTTTTTTTAGCCATGCGTCTACATTAACAGCATGTGCAAATGCCTGCAATGCAGCAGTACATGCTTCATATCATGTGAGAACAGATACTTGAGCTATTAAGGGTAAAAGTCAACATCATAACTCAAGCATATCTGAGGTATTTAACATCCATTTCATTTACACATGCAGCTCTGTGTACTGAAACAACAGCAGGACATGACTGGGCGGGATGCACGGAGGCTGCACTACCATAAAGATATGCTGACTACATCACATGCTCAATCATTTACTCTCCAGCTATAGATACAAGAGATTTATAGAAAAATGAAAGCTCATCAATCAGTACTTGACTGCTTCCATCTCTCTTTCGCTCTCTGGATGAGTGCAGTATATCTAATCTTATCTCTTGAGTAATGACGACGCAATTTACCGACCTGTGATCAGGAATTTTCTCTGCCAGGCCAAAGTCCCCCACCACAGCACTGCACTGGCCGTTCTCCCAGCGTACCAGACAGTTCTACAAAACAACAAACTCGTTCAGAATAGTCATGTGCATTTATCTATGTATTTGTATTTATTAATTTAAAGAAACATTTGTGGAATACAGTGAGAGGTGTCTGGAATACACACTTGTGTGCTCATCTGTACCTTTGACACAAAGCCTCTGTAATAAAGGCCCTTCTAGTATGTGTACCTTTGAAGTAAGGTCTCTGTGAAATATGCCCTTGCTGTGTAGGTATTCCAATCCTCTGGCAATATCAAGACTGAGGTTTATTCTCACAGACCAGGACAGGAACACGTCACTGTTCAACAGCTGCTCCAGGTTACCGCCATTAATGTACTACAACACACAAAACATTGGTCAAACATTGAAGGCATCTTCTATGCAACCACCTGATGTTAAAGGAAAATATGAGAAGTTTGAGAACTGTTAACATGTTATACCTCACATGTCAACCCATGAATATCTTATAACTGTCTCTGCACATTAAACTAGTATAGAACGGAGATCAAGGGAATTGCAGGAAAGGCTTTTCAGCAGTGAGCTTAGTGAAAAAATATGTAGTACATAATGCAAAAGAAATGCCATGTATAAATAAATATAAACAAATTAAAACATTAGGATCAGTAAGATCAGTTTTTAAAGAAATTAGTACTTCTGTTATATTATATTATATTATATTATAAAAATAATACATATATAATACATATATACTAGGGGTGTCCCCGACTAAGGATTTTCACAGTCGAATCGGAATTTTCGAATCTTGCCAATAGTCGACTGATAGT
>JAUCMS010000127.1:905275-917018 GCA_032357445.1 Enteromius radiatus | reverse complement strand
TAATAAATCTGCAAAAATGTCAACAATTCTGTGTTTTTCTGTCAATATGGGGTGCTGTGTGTACATTGAGGAAAAAATGAACTTTTTTAGCAAATGGCTGCAGTATAACAGAGTAAAAGAGGGGGTCTGAATCCGTACCCTTAATATGTGTGCATGCATACATATGAGTACCAGATCAGCGCTTATAAAATTTCTGAAGGGTCTTGTAACACTGAAAACTGGAATAATGGTGACTGAAAATTAAAGTGAAAAAAATTAAGTGTACTTTTGATTAAATCAGTGCAGCCTTGGAGAACAAACCTTAGTAAAGAACGTAAAGAAATAAAAAATACAATGCTGATTCCAAACTTTTGAACAGTACTGCTGTATATACACACACACACACACCATTCAGTCTTGAAAAGTATAAATAAAATCATTTTATCAATACGTTATCAGCACTTTCAATTTCTTACCTCTGTCAGGGCATGAAGGTGTCCCTCATGTACACACACTCCCACAAACCTAAGGGGGACACACAGAGAAAGAGTAAAGGGTGTTGGAAAAACAAGAAGCAGGAGAAGGTGCTAACAAGTTCCTTCAAGAGTGACCCATCTCAAGAATGTGAGCTGGAACACCTGTATTTTGAAGGCAATCTTAAGCATGCATAAAACACACACACACACACACACTCACTCTCGCTCTCTCTCTCTTTTACACACACACACACTTAATTCAAACACCCAAGACCACACAAGCTGGTGCAGGTTAAGCAGACAAAAGACCTAGACTTCTTGTCCTGGCACATGCAAACAAACACACCCCCGTATTCACGTGAGGATTTGTATAAGATAAATATATTTTTATTTGATGGTTAATAACATGTTGTTACATTCTCTGCTCCCAGCTTTCAATTAAATATTTTACTCTACATAAACAGTGGCTGCAGTTAAGAAGGCAAGACAAAAGCTGCCACCCTCTGACATCAATATTCATGTTCTCATACAATGCAGTGTTTATTGCCCAATAGCACAGACTTTGTCCTCTAGGTAAGCTGGACTTAAAACAAAACAAAGCATTCTTTCCATTCCAGAGGCAAGAATAGATACAAAAAAAGGTGAATTTCAAAATTAATGAATTATTAAAATGAACACTTGGAAATTCATAAAAAATGAACAAACATCTAGTTGGAAACTCTCCTGACTGTAGGCTATGTTTGTACACAAGAGAGGGAAGTGCCATAAGACCAGGGACTGATTATTTTTATTTTTATTTTTCCAGCTTAAACTTCAAACTTCACTGAGAGGGCACTGTGGAATAGTCATCATAATGGTCAAATCAAAAAAATTAAACAGGAATTTAATCATAGTAATATTTTTAATTCCCTATTCTGGCACATGTTTGGTTATTCAGTGTTGACCAGATCTGTTGTCAGAACATGTGTGCAATGCAGACCTGAGTATGTTGGGATGTCTGAGGCGGTTCATCAGCTGTACCTCCTTCAGCATGTTGGCTTTGTTACTGGCCATGGTGTTCATCTTCAGAGCCATCACCTGCCCCGTGGTACGATGTTGTACCTTCAGAGAAAAAGAAGAAAAAAGAAAAAAAAACTTGTCACAGACAGACACTTTTGAGTTCTATTCATGTCTGGGCCAGCTGGACAGAGATCTCTGGCCCTTTTCTCCCCAACACACACACTTCCGATTCATCCCAGACTTCAAAGTCCCATTAGTCTGCAGGAGACATTATCTGTACTTAAGAGGAAACACAATGGACTCTATTTTGAAAATGTGGAATTTAACATTTACACTAGTTTAAAGTTTACATTTACAAAACATGAAAAAAGGTAGTTACATGAAATGTTTAAAATCTGACTTAAGATTCTGTACTATTTGCACGTCACTAATCAAATATAGGCAAATTTGTTGTACTGACCATGTGAACACTTTGTGCAAATGATCAGGAAAGACTAAAATTATGTAACATCACGAGATGCTTTGGTGCTCGTATCTTCATTATCTTTCATTTGCTTGAGTGGCTCATCAGGGCACATCTCACAGGAAATATGAAACAGACCCACAACACACTGCTTGGTATCAAGCTGGAGGTTTGCCCACTCAAACCGTCTGGTCCATATCTAGACTCAGTAGCAGCCCCAATAACACATATGCTTTCACAAACAGTTCAACTGATAACCATAATATTTTGGTTCATAGCAACTACAAAATATGATTTATGAAGCAGAAATTAGAAAGGGTTTCATTTCATCACTATAAATTAAAACAGTATGCTATTGACTAACTCTAAAGTTGTCTGAACATGTTTCCTTGATGACAAGATTTCCACACACAAGCAAAATTAAATAACCAAGAGCAAGAACTTCACTAAAGGAGTGAAACTATCTGCATCCAAGCTTCAAGAGTATTCTTCATCTTTGATTGTCTATACAAAAGCAATATGACAAAGCAATCAAGCCAAGGCAGAAACCCCTCCCAGACTGATGACACCCAAACCTGTGCCGTACTGCCTGGCTGGCTGGCTGATCTCGCCTGCAGCGCCAAAGCGTGCAAGCTAAAATATCATGATAACAATGAGCACCATTATCTGCTTTTGTGAGTCTCATGAAGATCAATAGCAGGAAACTTTCAAATCCATAAATTATCTGATATAACTCAGCCCTGCAGCTTGTGTAAGGTAGAGTGTACAATTGCTCACACATCTGAGGTTTTTTTTTTTTGTTTTTTTTTTTTTTTTAAATCAAAAGGTAAACAGTGCTGAGGTGTAATGCATTCTCAGAGACGCCCTAAACACACAGTACTATTATTATTATTATTATTATTATTTTGGCATCCTGTGATAAAAATATATGTGAAGTGAGAATTGATGACCTTTAGACAACTGAGAGAAAGCCTCATTTTCCTGAGAAACAATAGGTAGGCATACATGGTATACATGGGTGTGCTTTCATATTTTATGGTCTTTATTCAGTTAAACAAAAGCTGTAATCAACACTTAATCAAGTAGCAGAAATTAAATTCAATATGCAGACATACAAAGAATGGATTAGTTCACCCAAAAATGGAATTTTTCTGACACTTAACAGACACTTTGTTTCTTCATTTGGAGCATGTTTGGAGAAATCTAACATTAATTCATTTATTCATCAATGGATCCTCTGCAGTGAATGGGTGCCCACAGCATGAACGGAAAAAAAATATCACGATAATCCACAAGTAATTCACATCACTGTCAATTAAGAAGCCAAGCAAAAAGCTTGTAAGAAACAAACCCATTAAGGAGTGTTAACTTGATCTCATCTCTTTTGGCCAAAAAGTCCATAACACATAATGCTTCCTCCAGTGAACATGTCTACCCCCTATTATAGAGCTGTGTGGACTGTTTTAGTGAAATAGCGCTTGATCCATCAATATTTCTCTCCTGATTCAGATTAGATTAATGAATATTATGGATAGATGACTAGAAAGGATTAGCTGGAAGTAATGGTTAAAGCAGAAAATGTCTTGATAGATTTGTTTCTTACACAAACACAGTTTTTCACTTCACAAGAAACTAAGTGATGGACTGGAGTCTTGTGGTTTACTGTGATGTTTTTAATCAGACTATCATTCTGACGGCATCCATTCACTGCAGAGGATCCATTGATAAGTTATCAAATGCTAAATTTCTCCAAATCTTTTCAAATGAAAAATCTTCTCAAATGAGTTTTCAGCAAATTTCCTTTTTTCGGGGTAGGCCATTCCTTTAATATGGTAATACACATAAAATGGAGCCGAGGTTGCTGAAAGCAGTATGCAATCAACCTAATTTTTTTAAATAAGCAAACAGCGCATGTGGGGGGGTGGGTGTTGCGTAGAGCTTCATAAATGACAGCTGTTCAAATTCTGTGGAGCTTTCCATGGAATTCAAAGAGGACAAAAACCACACAGCCTGCCTTTAAATGATCTGTACAGCATTTGTTTTTGATAGGGAGAAGAGGTGTGTGATGGTTTGGTGAAAAAAAAAAAGAATTCTGAAGCTGGATTTAAACTGGGGTTGCCCACAAAATTGTCACTGCACAATGTGCCAGAGTTTGTGCACTGCACACACTAACACACAAGGCAAACAGTAGCTGAATGAGCATTGAGCTTGTCCAGTGTACTGTTGAGTGTATGAAAAAAAGAGGTGTAGGAGTCTGGATGAGCGTGTATATGATGAATCTGATTCTATCATCATACTTCTCATATTGCCATTTAGACAGGTGGTCCAAGACAGCACTTACCGGAGCATCATTAGCACCCACTCTCACACTATAGCACACTGCCAGAGAGATGTTAAAAGTACCCCATAGAGCACTTAACAGGCCTTAAAACATTATCAGACACACAAAACATTTTTCTTTACAGCTCACACCTTTTATCAAATTGTTTCTTACCGTGATCCTGTTTTACATTCAGAACACAAACCATGTAAATAACGTTCACCTGCTGGTTATTTTTCAAAATTAGGGATGCACTGATATAAAAGATTATGTCCAATATTTATAAGCTAGCTGCTAGTAGTCTTTATGTTATGACAAATAGCAGATATTAAAATGTCATATGTTGTCTAAATAAATTTTAAATGAAACCCTTAAACTAAAGAACAACACTTTGAAATGCTTTAGATGAATCGCATTATAATTTAGGCAACAGTATGAATACTTTAAAGAAACAATTTATCTTAAGGTGTCCTTGTTACAAGTTCAATGTACTCACTATTATAACGGTTATGTATAATTTCATGCAAGTAACCCTAAGTCAAACCCTATTCCTGAACCCCAACCATATAGTACATACAAGTACATGCACTGGATTTAATTAAGATTAATCAGTACTTAAATGTATAATTACACTGCAACAAGGACAACTTAAAATAAAGTGTAACCAAAATTTTCATTAATTGTGTAATCTGCTAAAAATTTGATTTAAAATAAAGATTTACTTTTTACCTTTTCCTCATTTAATTTAACGGGAAATGAGCAATGGAACACCTAATACATAACATAAATAAAGATTATGTGTTGGGTAGACCCTGTAATGTTTAACAATGGCTAATAATGGATATGGTATGAATATACCGTGCAACCTATAATGTGTACATATTGTAAACTTTTCATTCAAAGTGAAACATTTCTTGCAAGGACAAAAGTTACAATGGAAAACAAGAGCTATGCTTCTAAACCTAGACATTTCCAGTATAAATCTTTAACAACATCACAAACACACACCTGAGAAATGCATCAAAACGTATTTACAAGACTTCCAACAGTTCACACTGCACTCATATTTAAAACATACGCAAAAACTCAAACAAACATGCGCAGGAGCTCTGTGGCAGCAATGAAGCTTGACATTCATGCATGCCCTGACTAGTACAAGACACTGAGGAACAAGAATAGAAAGACAGAGAGCAAGAGAGAAAGAGAGAGAGAATGCAAAAGGGAAGCACTAAATGAGACTTTGTGTTGTAAATCCATGCTTTCGAAATCATGTCAAAACTAGCTTTCAAATTGTTTACAACCTTAAACTTTCCAACCAATCCCAACCTGTCTTTAACTATCAGTTCTCGAATCTCCTCCCACTCAAACTACACTCCCACTCAAAATGTACAGAGTTCTTTTAACCACACTCCTCATATCTATATTTAATGGACGTGAGCCCATTTCTAAAACGCGTGACACCAAGAAGGAAACCAGATCCCATCGATGAGCATCTTTTCTAATTGCGGAACCCAAGACGTGTTACCGTGACATCAACCCCATTGTCAAATGCAGATCAGCGTGCAGTCACCAGACTCATTACTGTTTTTCAGAATCAAACTCAGACTCAAGGAGCACACTCGATACAGTGACCTTAACACAAAGCTCAAATGTACAGCTAATAAAAATAGAACCTACACCCCCCATTAAGAACTCTGCATTGTCATTCATCAGATAAGAAATACATATAATCTACAGAGGCCCCAAAAGTGTCTGGATGCTGTAGTTAGTGCTAGCAACAAGTTCACAGGTTTGATTGCTTGTACTGATACAACCAGCGTTTAGGGGTAATGCATTACATAAATAACTACATGACTTTTAAATTTACGAGAAAAGTTGCTTTTCCAAATAGAAATTACAAGTGAGGCACAGAGGCTTATTAAAATTAACTTCTGGTGTGAAAGGGCCTTTACAGTTGCCAAATATATACATTTTGGAATTTTTATATTAAAAGTAAGCAAGCAAGCCCAGATCGGATCACAAAGAGTAACAAAACAAAATACAATGCATTCAAGTAAAACAATTAATAGCTCAATTAGTTACTTTTATTTATTTTTTTAGATGAAGTAACGCAATATTGTAATGCATTACTTTAAAAGTAACTTTCCCCAACACTAGATACAGTGCTTACATTAAATAAATTGCCTTTCTTTGATACAAATGGCACTTGCTTTCATGCGTTTTTAAATGCAGATTACGTGGGGCCACTGTACACTACAAACCATGCTGTATGATTCCATTTCCGAGTTAAAAAGGCATGGGTAAAAAAAAAAAAAAAAGAAGAAGAAAACCCAAGGCTAAATTCTGGCTGTCCACCTCCATGAGATTCTCACATAAATAGCAAATTTGTTTTGGCATGGCTTAAAAGGAGAAATCCTGCTGATCCCACAATGAGGTGAGCATCAACCCAAGAGAAACACAAAATTCCCTTGTCTTTCATCACTTGTCCTGGTTTTACCAAAAGAAGCAGAAAAAGGGAGAGAACTGAAGTAGCTAGCAGATGAACGTAATGGCTGAGTAACATTTTTTCCACTGCAGATCTGATGAACTATCAACCAAGCCATTATCTGAACAGACAGAGGAAAGAGGTTTTTCTGACTAATCAATTAGAAGAGAACGAACTAACATTTTTCAGTCAAGTGCAAGTCCTTACTGTTGACAGAGACTGCAAAGGATCTGTCATGACAGGCATAGAGATTGCTCAATTGTATTGGTGTAGGACATTAGTAAAAAGAACTAAAAATGTATTATTAAATGGATTGCATCTTTACATCTTTCATAACCCTTGCACTACAAACAGAAACAAATAGCAGCTAC
The DNA here is from genome assembly GCA_032357445.1 of Enteromius radiatus. Lineage (NCBI taxonomy): Eukaryota > Metazoa > Chordata > Actinopteri > Cypriniformes > Cyprinidae > Enteromius > Enteromius radiatus. The sequence continues at coordinate 909,925 of JAUCMS010000127.1, read as the reverse complement.
CACACATTTGCATATATATTGACCTAATCAGCAGTGACATTTTGGCGGGCAATAACCGGCAGGAAGTTATCACCATATTTGGTGCCTGGTCATTAAATTGGGTGACGGGGTGAACTATGAAGGATGGCTAATTAGGTCTCTTCTCCCTGTGTCAGTCCCGGTCTCATATGGACACACACAAACACAGGAGTAGAGTTTCCAGCACACCTGCGCACCTTGTCAACGGGTATCCACTTCCACACCAACACAGACCTACTGTCCTTACACAGGTCATGACCCCTTTTCTCTAACAGGAAGGGAAGAGCCAGAATGACTGCTGCTATCCTTAGAATTTTGCAAAGAGGTTAAAAAATTGATGGTCTGTCCAATCAATCATTTTGAGAGTGTAAAACAGATCACAAATCTGCAGAGCTACAAAACCTTCAGGCATATAATGACAATTAAGAAAGTGAAAAGATGGTTAGTTGTCCGAAGTTAGTAATACAATCATATCATATCAATAACAGGCTTATTTATTTTTCTTATTTAGTACTTTTTGAGTTCTGTAATGTTTATTAAATAATATATTTATATACAGGTGTATACCAGAAATATGCTCTGCTTAGGCTTAAAGGGCCTCAAAGCAAAACAATGTTCAAACGCCAAGAAAACGAACAGGATGGGATGTAACTGAATGGAAATAAAGACATGAACTCCGTGAAGAATTAAGGTTAGCCTAAGGGCTAAAATGATTTTAGATATTTTTAATCACGTTTTGTTAATATAGCCCAATTCAGGTTTTGGTAATTGTAGATTTTAAAGACATTAAAGTAAAGCGAGTCAACCCCACTAATAAAACAAATGCCTTTTGATTTGATTAAAAAAATAAATAAATAAAAATACACTTTTGATTTTAGAAAATACTACGGTAATTATTTATACCACTATTATACACGACTAAGAGGGTGGAAAGTGAAAACACAAAAATTATATCTGCTTAAACTAAAATCTTTTTAAAAAATTTTTTTTAAACTTTATGCTTAAAAATAAGTGAACAAAATAATGACTTCCATCCTATCAAAAATCTAAATCAATGTTTTACTTAATATACTTAGTTCTCTATGAAATATATGACAGGATAACAGAAATGACCAAATCTTCAGATTTGTTTACATGAGCGTTGCAGAGGAAATGCAGCACGTGCAGTGAGTAATAACACAAACAAACGGCATGACAGAAATTACATATTTACCTTGAACACCTCTGAGAAGAAACCTGAGTCGATCTTCTCGCAGATAAAGTCATCTATTCGTGCCAGGCTGGACACGGCGCTGCGCAGTGCCCTGTAAGAGGACGGCCTGGGCCGGTGCGCTCCGTGAGTCCCGTGCAAAAGGGAATCCGAAGCCTGCGGGTCCAAGTCATCCTGGTCCATGACGATGGTCCCGGATGACATTATCGCGCGCGCTCTAAATTCCACCCCGAGCGTTTACATATCTCCGACGCTCACGCAACACTGCAGTTTCAAGGTCTCTGTAATTGTTTGAAAAAAAAGAAAAAAGAAAAGAAGAGCGGGTCCGCCTTTCGATCAAGTTAAGAAGGGCTATACACGCAATCCCCGTTCGGCGCGTGACCGATCTTCAGGTCTCGTGCGTCGCTTCCTCCATACAGATGTCTGGCCTCATTTTCGGTAGCGTATCACATTCCTGTTTCAAATAAGAAATGAGAATCGATCTTAACAACAGTTACATTTAAATCATCTGATCATCTTGCGGTGAACATGCTTTAGTGAAGTTGGACTGTGACGCACGGCTGCATGGACTGCGGATGATGAATTATACACAGAAGCGAGGCGATACGCACGGTCGCGACCTCTCTAAAACACTATTCTATACCGTTATTAACTATTTAAATGAAGCTTGTTACGCTAAATATCATAATTTTCAAGCCGTGACGTTTATCGTGATGCTTACCTGCGCTGTTCTACAGGTACAAACTTGAGTCTCGAGTCACAACCTTCCAGTTTTCAGTCCGCTGCAAATATCCCCAAAAAAAATGATAACGCGTTTGCTCAGTTACCCTCGTGTTTCATTTTGAGAGCAACTAAATGGCGAACCCCTACTGGCATCTCTCTGTGTGTGTGTGTGTGTGTAAGTCGCAGGAAATGTGTGCAGTCTGAGCTAGAGTTCTTATTGGCAGCGACTCACCTGGGCGGGTCCAGCAGAAGCGGCGGCTCACCTGCGCAGTTTGACAGATAACCAGACTGGGCGCGCGCCACGCTCCCACGCTTTTTTATATTTATTTATTTATTTATTTATTTATTTATTTAAATTACGGGGACTCACCCCCCCCAACCCCTCCTTGAGGTAGTCTAATTAAAAATTACCTGAAGTTAGCATCAGTTAGCTAGCCAGTTAGCACCAAATAGGCTATTATAAGTTTGCAACTCATAATTGTTGATTATAGTCTTTTTAATTTTAAGATAAAACTGCCTGTACTTTGATTTTGCCCCCTTGGTACAAATGTAATTTTTATGAAAAATCTAATAACACGAAAACACTGGAGTATGTTTTTCACTTTTGTTTCATGGTAAAAAATGACACAGTCCTTAAGGGGGACATTTTTCTCCACCCTACACTATAAGCATAACTGTTTACATTATTTTCTATGTAATCTATTAATTCTCACCGTGCATTATTGTTAGATGCCAGTTGAGAAATACAGTTAAAATAGCACACTTTTTTCCTCAACATTTGATAGAACACATACTGGAGATTAGAGCAGTGCAAACCAAAACAGATTAATTCTGTAGCCACTAAAGTAATGTTTATTATTTTTAGTAGGCTTTTTTGTTAATGGCCTACAGTCCTGTGAGAAACTTTATATGAAGACAACACCTATCAAATCTATAATGCATGAATTATTAAGCAAGGCCGTCACTTTTAAGTTATTTATGAGCTTTAAAAGCGCTTTTGTTTTGATAGTATTTGACACCCTTTAATTTTTTAGGTTTGTCAAAGGAGTGACATATTTGTGGATAGTCTAATATAATTTATGAAATATATATTAAAATATTTTATTCAATTATTGATAATCAAAAACATAATGTTTTCATTTACCCTTCAGCTATGTCATGACTTTTTGACTCATACAGTGGTGATCTGAATTTGATAGTGCAAGAATATAATATCTCACAGTAAATAAAGCACGCATCTGGTCTCTTGAATAAATGAGTCAATGCTTGAGCGCACAAAGCTCATTAAATTGCTCCTGTTGCCATTAATGGGTGTACAGTTGCATGCAGCAGAACATGAAGGACTGTGTCTCGTGTGTGTTGTAGGCCATAAAGAGGCTGCTCATATTACTCTATGCTGCCATCTAGTGGCACAAGGCTAGACCTACATTTTTAATGTGAGCCTGACATACCACCAGTCATACACACATTTTTAACCTTGCTAAAATAGTCAAGTATTATATATGTAATGCTTTACATGTGTGAAAAGCACCTGAAAATGATGTTCGGCTTCAAAAAGAGAAGAAACAAACAACCACAACAAACATTCTCTGCAATTAAATGGGCAAGTGCTAGCATGACATTTGTGTGTGTGTGTGTGTGTGTGTGTGTGTTTCGAAGAAAGAAGGTAGTCTTTAGAACAGGTAAATTGCCCTAGTGCAAAGTTCAATAAATTGCGATGGGTTAAATCAATAAGCAGACAAACGCAGCAGCAGTCATTTCAAAGCATATTTTATGAATTCATATTACTTTATATTAATATTTTAATTGGTATTTTAATCATTTTAAATAGCATTTATTGATGAGTAAAGCAGGAACTGTAATTGCAATAAAACGGGTTATTAATCAGTACACCTGTAGCAGCAGAGGACTACTATTTTGCTGTGCGGAACTGCAGAAGAACTGATGATGGCATGGTTTAATCTTCAGCTGAACAAACAGCAAAAAGGGGCATTTAATGTAGAAATCAAATATTTAAGGTGTTTATTTATTTTCCTACGAAAAGCGTAGAACGAAACAAAATTAAGCTGTATAAAAAAACAAAAATAGGTGCTGTTTTCTCAATATTATCAATATATTCAAATAACGAATTTGCCCTACTCTCCTAGTATTGGTAACGTTAGGTTGGTGTTAAGTGTGGGGGAGGGGTTAGGATTAGGGGTGGGGTTAAGTGTTATCCTGTAGGAGGTGCAGGTGATCTTCAGATTGTGAGAGCTGCTCCAACTCCAGCTCAGTGATCTCCTGCTCGAGCTGTTTAATTAGCTCTTCAGCCTGTGTTTCTGCTGCTTCTGCTCCACCTCCAGCAGCTCAGACTGACGTCTCTCAGTGGAGCGATCAGATCAGTGAACAACAACTCAACACTGTCTGCTCTCTCTTTTTCAGTGTTTTTCTGATTAGTCAGACAAAAAAAGTTGACTCTTTTGAAATGCTAATATCTGACAAATAAACTGAATATAGAAACTTACTTTTCTGAGCTTTACCGAGTCTTTATGCACATTTGAAGTTTAAGTGGTTTGGCTCTTTGGGCCGGTTTCCCATACAGGAATTAGATTAAGCCAGGACTAGATCTTTGCTAATTTAGGGCATTTAAGAGTTTTTAGAAACATGTCTGACAAAAATGCATTATCTGTGAGCATTTTAAGACCAAACAATGGCAATGA
>JAUCMS010000127.1:881020-904811 GCA_032357445.1 Enteromius radiatus | reverse complement strand
TTTTTTACAAATACTGGTTGTTGGACTAGCTGCAAAAAGTGGTATAAGAACCTGCACAAAGATATGCCACTACAGTTGGATTTCTTCAAACTTCTTCATCCTGTCCTGGATCATTTGCTGCACGTCTGTCCAAATCTGTATCAGATTACTCTATGGCCAGAGAATGATAATTAAAAGAAAGCTTCACAAGTATATAAAGAAAATAAGAGTGTAGTAAGAGGTGTAATAAAACATATTTCTAAAATATAGTGTAAAATGAGGATTATATAATACAAAAATAAACTGAGGGACTGCACATCTTAATGTGCAAAAATGGTTTCTCAATTAATAAACAGTTTGTGCTATGCTGTTTTATGCCTTTTTAACTAACCAACCATCACAAATAATCACAACGTGTCAGTAAAAGTATTAGCCTATTTATTTTGGGTGATTATGAAATAATTTCTATTAAGATGGCCTTAAAAGAAACATATTCACATGTGTTGTAGATCTGACTAGAGTATTAACTTAGATTTTCTATAAAAGTTCTCATCCCATTGTCCCTTATTAACCACAGTGTTGCATCTGCACCTGTGTACAAAACCTCCTCGTGAGTGTGGTGACTGTATATTCTCTATATGGCAGATAAATGAGGACAAAGTTCATCATCTGTAGAGATAAATTGGTGTGGGAGTGGCATGTGTGCACTGCGCTTTACATTTCTTACCGTGTGATACTGACTTTCGTCACAATGGCTTTGACAATCGGAGAGTGTGTGCAGCGCTTCCTGCTGGTCCTCGTGTCCAGCCTGTTCCTGGCTCTCTTTAGGCTGGTCTCACCTGGCACAAAGCGACCAAAACATCTCCCTCAAATCAAAAACCCACTGCTTACTTATTCTGCAGTGCAACTGGCTGAGAAGATACGCAGAAGAGAGGTTTGCGCTTTAACTTGCATTAGTTCTGTCACATGAGCATTAGAGACCGTATATGAAGAACATATGTTGTTGAATTTGTTTTGAGGGCTGGCCTGGATTTATAGTGGAATAATGAATAAAAGATAACCAATAACTGCATCATATAAAGAGTACCCAGTGTGTTTTATGTTTAGGTTTCTTTTTTGCAGATAGTAATCAAAAATAACACTCTGGTTCCTATTAGCCTTCAGTGGCTTTAATGTGCAGTACAAGAATGACATGTCTTCACCCAAATGAAATGTATCTGGCATCTAAATGAAGCTGGCTTTATGACATATCTTTTGAGAATGGTCTTCAGTTATCTTAGGTTATCTTGTTAACTTTATCATCTATAATTGTCACAAAGGGCTCTGAAGTGCAAATTATCATGGCGCAATAAATGTAGATCATGGCTCAATTCCCTAAATCTTACATGTGGAGAAAATATATATTTTCAGATTTTTCTGCTTACTAAATAACAAATGTAAAAATGTTATTATTAAATATGTTTAAATCAAGCAGTCTTTAAACTGTAACTAGCTAGTTTCTTTACAGAAAAAAGCATATACCGTAGCTTTTCAAAAAGGTTTCCTTTGTTCCATACAAAAAAAAATTGGTTTCCCTACAGAACCCTTAAGAAAACGGTTCTTAAAATATTAATTGTTTCTATTATAAAGAACCGTTTGTGGAATGGATAATGTATGGATGTTAAAGTTTTTTAATGGAATCAAAGATGCTCACAAGAAAGTATTTTCAAAAAAGAAATGAAACATATGATAACATATTTAGTCAATTTGTAAACTTACAAAAAATAATTAGTATCCAAAGCCAGTGATAACATTTTAGACTACAGGCAGCACAATTTATTAAACATGATGTTTACGGGCCTCTGATAAAGCAAGTGCTTTATAAAGTAAGTCCTAAAACACTGAACTAGGCTAAAAGAACCAGTAATTCTGTGTTTTGTAGTATTTAATATTAGCCTATTTGATTTGTTTAGGTTACTAGTGTAGAAGTTGTGCAGGCCTACATCGACAGGATACAGGAGGTGAACCCGCTGCTTAATGCTTTGGTCAAAGACAGGTGAGCACTTGCTTTAATGAGGTATAACAATGTTTAGGAATGACTGTACAGGACAACTCATTTTAAGTGTATCTGTTCTCTCTTTTAGGTTCCCATCCGCCATTCAGGAGGCCGCTCGTGTGGATAGACTAATAGAAGAGGAGAATGGAGGAGAGGAAGTCCTGAGGAACCAATTTCCTCTGCTGGGAGTTCCTCTGACTGTCAAAGAGTCATTCGCTCTACAGGGTACTTTCCATAATGCTCTCTGCCTTGCATGTATCAGAATTACCCTAAAGAGGTTAATTTTGAGATTCTGTTATATTTTTACACTGTTGTCTAAAAATATAACACACAGATATAAAACAATGTCCTCTCGAGGTTCTCTTGAGAATTATAAAACAACGTCAACTAAAATGTTTAATATTCACATATTTAAGTATTTCTTTAATGTGAAAGTTATTTATAATAACAGCTTCGTGTTGTTTTTAATCTGCCATTGTCGCAAGAATTCTTACATATTGCCTAAAAATCTGTTTTACAAAGACTGCAACATTCAATCCAGGATGGATAAAATTTTAGCACACTCCTCTACAGCCAAACTTTATCATTCTTGCACTGAAAAGGAAACTAGAAATGATATTGATTCATTTTATCTGCTCCCACAGGTATGCCCAATTCTGTCGGGTTGAAATCCCGCAGGAATGTACTTGCCAGTGTGGATGCTCCTCCTGTGGCTCTGTTGAAGAGAGCTGGAGCAATTCCTCTGGGAGTCACCAACACCAGTGAGCTTTGCATGTGGATGGAGTCCAACAACCATCTCTACGGGATCACCAGTAACCCCTATGACCTCGAGAGGATGTGCGGAGGAAGCTCAGGTCTTGCTAAAAAAAATCGAAAAAACGTATAGAAAGGCTATACAAAAATTTGACTGCATTAGTCACCGTTTCAATAATGTATTTTGCACTGATTCATGACATGTTGAAAAGTTGGCTAAACATAAATTGTAATAAATACCAGTTCTTTCTGTGGTAGGTGGAGAGGGAAGCATCATCGGTGGTGGTGCATCTGTGATCGGCATCGGCTCCGACATTGGAGGAAGTATCCGTATGCCTTGTTTTTTCAATGGGATATTCGGCCATAAACCTTCAAAAGGTGTGTGTTTTGCTGTAGGAACAATTAGAAATAGAATATTCTTCTTTGTTAGTAGGGGACAATTTGGTTTATATCATATAGAGTTTATAGAGTAAGTTTAATTACCTTTCAGATGTGGTGTCAAATGACGGTCAGTTTCCTTCACTCACGGGGCTCCAAAGTGACTACACGGGTTCTGGTCCAATGTGTCGCTATGCTGAAGATCTGCTCCCTCTTCTGAAGATTATGGCTGGACCCAATGCAGACAAGTACATCTGACAAAGATATAAACATGATAACACAAATATAATAATATAAAGTCAGTTCTGACACTATGTATGTACTTTCTAGGCTCTCCCTCTCTGAGGAGGTGAATCTGAAAAAGTTACGTTTCTTCACTATAGTAGACGATAGTGGATCTCCGCTGACATCTCCAGTAGACAACCAGCTCATTCAAGCTCAAAAAAGGGTGAGGAGAACATATAGCACATGCATACAAATAAGCATAAATGCTCCAGTAATCAGTTATATTGCTGAAAATATAAAATACTTTATTTGAAAAGCTCATTTTTAACGTTTCTGATCACAGGTGGCTGCGCGCTTAGAGGCAGATCTGGGAGTTACGGTTAAGGAAGTTAGTTTTCCTCAACTCAAATACTCTTTTCAGATCTGGGACACATTCTTGGCTCTACCTGACAAAGATGGCAAGGTGTAGTAGGCCCACCTGAAATTGCCTTGACATTCTATTTTATAAAGGTGCTAGTAACCACAAGTGCTTATGGCAACAAAAATGGTAAACTCAGATAATTAGAGTGTGTTTATTTGTGTTTATTCCAGCCTCCAAAGCCTTTTGTTGAACATATGGCTGATGGAGGCTCTGTGTGGCTTTTTTGGGAGATAATAAAAATGATTTTTGGAACATCTGAACACACCGTGGCTGCCATTGGTAAACTTGGTCTTGTTCTGTTCTTATACTTACAATGTCCTGGAGGAGACTTAACACTGGACACGTTTTTCTCTTGTGGCTGATTTCAGGTTTGGCTTTGTTGGAGAGTTCTCAGAACTCTAAGCCATCTCAGTTCATCCTGAAACAAAAGGAAGAGCTGCAAAAAGAGATGGAGGATCTGCTGGGTAAAGATGGAGTGCTGCTGTACCCCTCTCATCCTCTTCTTGCACCCAAACACCACCATCCCCTTTTTACTCCACACAACTTTAGCTACACAGGTAACAATTGCTTAAGCAGTCATTTTACTGGAATAACAATGAGAACTAATATATATATATATATATATATATATATATAAACATTGCAATAGTGATCACAGAGAAACAGACTTTTAATAGTCGCTTAAGTTTAAAAAAAGAACAGCAGCAAAGTCTAGGCAATAACAAAAGTGTGTAACAGTAGTAGACGGAACATAACAGAATTTTCTAAACCATTTTGCCTTTTACTAGGGATTCTGAATATCTTAGGCTTGCCGGTGACCCAGTGTCCACTGGGTTTGAGTAAAGAGCGATTGCCTTTGGGCGTCCAGGTGGTGGCTGGGAAGCTTCAAGACCATCTACCGTTGGCTGTGGCGCTCTATCTTGAGAAAGCTTTTGGAGGCTGGGTTGATCCTGGAGTTGCTTAAGCACTGAAGACACTTGAGAAAATGTTGGAACTATAGGCAAGACATAGCATGTAAAAAGACAATCTTAACCAACACTGCTTCATCCAGCTGATTTAAAGGGACAGGCACCCAAAAATCCAGTCATCATGTACTCATATTGTTCCAAATCTTTAAGACTTTCTTCTATAAAATCATTTGCATCCTACATGATTTCAGCTAAACACTGAATGTTGTCTTTAAGATATTCTTGTATTGAAAAAGTGTGCCAAGGTAGTGAATTTCACTCAAAAAAACAAAAAAAAACATAGCTAGTGTTATTGCTATTGCATATTGAATGTAACAAAACATCCAAGTATGTTTGAGTTAAGGTGTATATTGACTTAATTTGAAACCATTTGTAGAATAAGGATCAAAATAACACTTAAAAATGTATTGTATCAAAGATGACTTGTTTCAGAATTCATACATCTCCACTCATGTCATTAAAATCTGTTAAACATTTGTGTCTTTTGCATACATGTAAAATGTAAAAATAACTAGCAACAACTAGATGATTGTTAGAAAGGCAGTGATTCAGTTGTGATAGTGCAGCGCAATATAAATCAACATGATTTGCACTAAAGCTTCAGCCAACGACTCATTCAAAACTGGACACGTTTTCATTTATTTCCTCCTTTTTAAAAAAAAATAATGTTCTTGAAGAGTACTAAACAGAAAATAACCTGTTTTACACTTTGTTTATTGTGTTCATTTCTTTTTTCCCCCCATCCAAGAAGGAACTTGAAAACATTTTAAACAATCTCAGTGTGAAAACAAATGGACAGATTTTTTTTGTTTCGTTCATAGGACAATGTAATAGTATGTTTGTACCCTTTTAAGATCTCTTAATAACGTGTCAATCAAAAGTAGGTTAAGACACAAACTAACAAGCCCCGCCTCAATTTCGCCTCATTTCCCAGATGCTTAGAAATCTGAAATGGACCTAAAAATGAGAGACGATACAAACATTAACAAAAAGATAAAGAAAACAGCTGTCTTATAAGAGGTCCCTGTCTTTGGCAATGCAGGAACAGAGATAGGACTTGAGGTCAACCAAACAGGAAGTTTTTTTTTTTTTTTTAACTGTTTGAAACCAACATCCAGAAATTCACTAGCGCATTTTCCCATTACACCTCAGAATTTGGCCCATTAATATGTACATTCCAGCACATGTACATGAAATTTGTATTTTAAAGCACTCCTCAGGTGGCGTTGGAGAGGGGTGTGTGAATGTATACATATGTGTCTATGTAAACGCGCTGAGCAAGTGTGTGTGTGTGTGTGTGTGTGTTTGTTAACCCGTTCCTCCTCAGGAGACATTAGTTATGGGTTTGTATTTCTTGAGGCGGGTCCATTGCCCAGTAGAGTAGTTCATCTCAAACACTGTGTCCACAAGCATGGTGGTGCTGCCAGTTCCGTCTGCTTTAGGCAGTACTTCTGTGTGTTCGCTCAGTTTGATCTGAATGATGTCACCCTGCTCTGGACAGGGGTTTTCTGTTGGGAGAAAGGGACAGATAAACATTAGAAGGGTCGTTTAGAAAATAGAAAAAAATGGATACAATCAAACCCCTACATCATACCTCGAGATCCTGCCATGAAGCCCAGGATGAGGGCTTTTTCTGGCCGTGTAACTTTGTTTGCAGTCTTGAACATTTCCTGCGCAGCATACATCTGTTCTCTCTGTGGGGAACCGAACAAGCAAGATACAAATTTCACATCCCAGACTGTCAACTCAAAGTTTCAGGTTAGTATGACTAAAATAAATACTTCTACTCAGCAAGGTTACATTAAGTTGATCACAAGTGACAGAAAAGACATTCATAACATCATAATTTTATTTTAAATAAATGCTGTTTTGGAAAGTTCTATTCATCAAAAAATCTAGTAAAAAATATGACCATAAAAGTATGAAAATCTGCTGTTAAAATAGTGTAATAAAGATAAAAAGTAACACAACTGTTTTGCTGCTAAGAAAAATAACTGAGCACCAAATAAGCATATCAGAATATTTTCTGAAGGATCATGTGACTAAAATTTCTGAAGGATCAAGTGACATTTTAAAATATTTTTTAACTGAAAAGTCATTTTACATTCAAACAGTATTTCACAAAATTTCACAATTTTGTACTGTTTTTACTGTTATATAAGGATGAGACACTTCCTTGAAAATTCATTTTTGGATTAATTCCAAACTTTTGAATGGCAGATTCATTGTCATTCATCATCATCAAAGGCTATATTATGGGCAAAAAAAATTACAATTAAACTTCTGCGATTCTACAATTTTCCCAAAACACCCATTAATGAAATATTTGAATAAAAGCATTGTCTACTAACATTTAAAGGAAGCAGAACAATCTAGTAAAACATCACGATCGTATGCATGAATCAGACAGGTTTTTACCGTTAGCGACAGGTTCTTTTTAGGCTGGGTTTGGGGGGCTGCTGGCGTGGGTGCAGGCTGGGCTGCAGTGGTGGGCGGCTGGGTAGGCATGTCTGGCTGAGCTGCTGTGGCAGCGGGGGGCGGGGCATTGTTGGTGGGCGTGCTGGTTGGCGTGGTGGGTGAGGTGGGGGCCGTGGGACTGGCAGTGCTGGCATTATACATGGGCGGCCGCTGTTTAAACTGGCCAGGTAATGAAGCAGAAGCGGCACTTGGGGCGGTTGACTCCTCTGACTGCCGGTTTGTAGTTTCACGCGCTGAACCACCTGCGTTTGCTAAATATGAAGCCAAAAAATAGGGGTTAAGAAGACTTTGAGCTCACATTTAGCTTGGCTTCCTGTTAATATCTGTTGTGTCTTATTGATATATATATTCCACAGATAATTTCTTTGCACTCATCCCATTCTTTATCTGTCGATGACTCACCTGGCTGTGTTTCTGAGCTGGGAATATAAGATGAGGAAGGAACCATGCTGGGGGTGGCGGGAAGGTAACTAGTTGATGGCAGGGTGCTCTCGTTGTTTAGCGCCCCAAGTTTCTGTTTGAAAGAGCAGGGCAGGCATCTGAGTTTTGTTCAGACTTACATTTAAAGCATTCATCATATGGCTAAAAAAGATTCTCAAAACTACCTGTGTGGACACCAGGCCTGCTGCGTAGTCTGGTGTTGCGTTCTCCACCACCGCCTCTTCTTTGGCTGCCTTCTCTCCAGCTTCCGTGTCTGAATCAGACCAAAAAGCCATAACTACAATGTACAGCACAGAGGAGTGTGGCCTGGTCTTTAAGCCAGTTAGTTCAGAGGTGCAAGGTCTATGTAACTTAACAATCTTACCCAAAGTCTTTCTTCTCCTCTTAGCTTCTCTGCCAGCTCCTACCATATCCAACTCAGATATATCCAACAACTGCAAGAAAACACACAATCTCATAACCTTACAATATAAAGCAGAGAGATTACATCAATAAGAAGAATATTTGAATTCCATTCACGATTCATAAATCTCAGGTTATTAATTATTAATATATAATTATTTCCTCTTAACCACTTAATAAAGAGTAAACCTATTTTATATATATATACCCATGTTAATTACTGATTTCATAACTGGCCAATGCCGGACAGTTACCTTGACTCCTCGTTCCTTGCGCAGGGGTGTGCGGGCTGGGGCGATAGGGGTTCTGTTACTGGGAGGGCTGAACATGCTTGGGGTGGTAGGGCTGCGAAATGGTGCTTTGGGAATGCCCTTCAGAGGCGCTGAAATCAGATAGATAATCATTATTTGAATTGTTGTAAAGAGAACATATATACACTACAGTTCAAAAGTTGGTAAGTTGTTAAAGTATGTTTTATTTTAATATACCAAGTTCTCTGTAATGTTAAAACTGAATATTAGCAGACATTACTCCAAGTCATGTGATCCAGAAATTATTGTAATATGCTGAAAGTGCCAAAGTAATATTTTGTATTACTGTCAATGTTAAAAACAGTTGTGCTGAACACTAATTTTATGGAAACTTTGATGAAGACTTTTTGATGAATAGAAAGTTCAGTACAACAGATTTTTTTTACATTAAAAATGTATTTACTGTTACTTTTGATTCATTTAAGGCGCTTCTAAATTTTTGAACAATAAAACAATTTTAAAAATTTAACTCTAACCAAAATTGTTAAAAAATACAACTTTTAACCAACTAGTTCTAACATATTTTAGTGGATGCGTGAATTTTAATTATGGACATTATCCACTAATAGAAAAAGAACCAAACCTATCTGATGCAATGACATTTTCCTCATCCAAATACTTTGTGGGGCCACTGCGTGTACATATAAATCTTACTTGTGGTGTCAATCTTCTTCACTAGACCTCTTCCTTTGGAGTGGAAAGGCACTCCTGCAGTTTTCTTTAACTGCTGGGCAGTCTCTGTGGCTTTAAAGCAAATATAATGAATAACAGAAAGTGAGAAGAAACATGACATTCATGACACTCATTTTGAATGACTTGAATGAATCCGTAAAGAAAAAGAAAAAACAATATTGTTCTGGCACAAAGAAATCATAAAAACACTTACATTTCTGAAGCAGCTCAGCTCTAAGCGTAGCACTCTTGGGTTTCCTCTTGAGCTGGAAGTGTTTGATGGGTGGAGTGAGCGGCCCCACCAGCGTAGTCAAAGCACTCTTGTTCAGATACTGACACTCCAGAGGCAACATCGACGACGCTTCACATTCATTTACTGGACAAAGGTGCAAACATCAACAGCCAGTTTCAACACATCATTTTTTTTTTTTTTTTTTTTTTTTTTTTACTTTACAAAAGCATATATGCACTTAAGACTGACAGTTCAGTGAGAATAGCCATCAAAAGCTAAGCTAGCTCTCAAAAGTCAACAAGAATTCAAACAAGCATAATAACTGTAGAGTCCATTTAGATTTGGTCACATACATTAGAGAAATAATAATGGGCAACGATCAATCATAAAAAACACTGATTTTAAAATTGCAGTTGGTTAATAAATAAAGCACAAGGTGATTTTTAGTCCAGGGCATAAATATGGTGCTCTAAACTCTTAATATTTAACCCATCAAAGGAGTCTGTCTGACACATATGTGCATTTCTATTACCTAATCAAAAAATCTAGCAAAAACAAATATTTTGAGTAGTGTTTTTTTATATATTAAAACATCAGCAACCAAAAGAGGCTAATTAAATTGAATAACAAAACTACAGCCTTTGATCCACTTTTTAAAAAAGCATTTCAGACAAACCTTTCTCACGCAGCTCTCCAAGTATGTCCTGTACATTAGGATTCTGCTCCTCCAGGTCCAGGTTTAGTGAGCCGGTCTCTGGAAATGATTTCAGGATGTCAGCCACCATTAACACCCAGGGCTCAGAGTCCACAGTGGCCAGCTGAATGATCTCTGACAGAGCCTCCTTCATCTGGAATATTAGGGAACAACAGAGACAGAGAATTAGGCATTAATTTAGCTTAGTCTGTCTGTAAATGAATCTGCTACCATTGCACTGGAATCTGCCTCATATTGTAAATATAACTTTCTAGCATTGTTTACATTATCGCTATTGTATATTTCCTTCCCATTTAGTGCTCTGAAGCAAAACACAGAGAAAGAATTTCAGACTAATTTAGTGAAACAATGGACTGTAACACATTTAGGGATAAACAGTTTAAATATTTTAACCATCTATCCAATATTTAATATAATTTATTAAGTTTGCATGTTTCTCCATAAGTTAAAAAGGACTAAAAGACATTATCACTTCATGCATTTGCCCATAAGGGAATAAATGTGTTACCCAATTAAACTATTTCAATTCTAATCTAATGAAAGCTTTTCAAGTTTAGCTTTAGAAACACTGCAAAAATGACTTCCTACTTTTTGTATTTTGTTAGGAAAAAACTCTTTATATAGGCAAAAATGAAAGTATTCTGCCAGATGTATACAGAAAGTTATCAAATCAATCCATATGATCAATGACTGACTACAAACATACATATTTTACTTCTTGTTTGTTTTAAAATTTTTATTTTATATTGTTTATAAAGATTTAGATTTCAGACATCTAATGCTAATACTTATTTGTCAACTTATTTTAATACTATTTTATTGTAATATTGTATATTGCTTTTTGGCATTACTTATAATTCTGTCAAAAATACAGAATTGCCAAATATCTATAAATAATACAAAAACAATAATGCCAATAAAATAGCTTTCGCAATTTTTTAGAAAAGTAGCAGGAGTTTATGCAAAGTTACCACAGTTTTACAGTACTAACAGTCACTGGACTAACTGTGGCATTTTGGCTGAAACGTAGTTACCATGGTACATTATCGAAAGGGGGCGTCCAAACTACATCAAAACAACACGACAATAATACTCCAAAAGTTGCCAGCATGTTCACATAAAGGAGGCTAGCGAGTTAGCTGAAGCCCAGAGGCTGAAGACAGAGGCTGAGCTCTGCTGGAGACTGACATGATCCAGACAGCAGCTGCAGGGGTCTCATACTGGAAGCCATGTTATTACACATGCAAACACATACGTGTCACAACATATAACACAACTACTGCTAATAAACAACATGCCACCCCAATAAAGCATGCCAGGGTCGGAAGTGAAGAGAGTTTGTGTGTGTGCAGCAGCAGAGGCAGCGAGTCGCACCTCATCCACGGTCCTGCGCGGGAGGTGCAGCATCCCCAGCAAGAGTTTCAGCTTCACCGGAGGCGACAGACTGGAGAAACACAGCCGTATGTTGTCGATGACCGACACGGTGAGTAGCGAAGCGATGCTCGAAGGTGTCCACAGCTCGTCTGTCGATCCCAGTTTGTTGTGGAGCCACAGGCCGGTGTCGCTCTCCCTCATCGACGCCATCTTGGAAAAAGACGAATAATGAGATCGGGCATTTTAACAGGCTACCTAAGAAAACACACACACACACACACACACACACACTAATGCGCGCTAGGACCCGTGTGACCACAGCCAGAGAGAAACTTTCACAAAAACATACAATAGTATGTTATCTGAGTTTTAAATGATTTGTGTAGTTTATTTCTATTTATCTCTTTTTTAAATTTATTATGCATTGGCGCTGTGTTTTGTTTGGCAATATCTTGGCATAAGTGTGTGTGTGTGTTTTTGTATACAGTTGATGATTAATTAATTAATTAAAATGTTATGCTAAAATGTTGTGTGAATTCTCTCCAAATTAGGGCATTTTGCTTTTATGACTAATTTAATTGATGACTCTTTTTTTATATTAGTAACCATGCATTTATGAATGTGAAATTTTGTCAAAAATAGAATAGAATACACTGATCTAAAACAGAACAGCTCTTTTTATTAACGTTTTTACTGGAATATTTATAGCAACAAACATAGACAATACATATACAATACAATAACATAAATGACATAAAAATTGTTATAATAGTAAACAAACACAATTAAAAAAAAATGGGAAAAGCAATAACAAAATCACATGTCCATGACAAGTAAAATAGTTACAAATTATTCAAATAATATATTTAAGGCTTTAAGTTTACAATTTTATTTATAGGTTTTCACTTTCTTTTTTCTCGTTTCTTTACAGGTCTATTTCTATACACCTGTTTCTACTTTTAAATTCATAAAAATATTTTTCACTGCCCATTTACATTTCTGGAAGAAGAATTTAATATCAACCTATATATTAAGTAAATTCACTGTATATCAAACAATTCAATTCAATCCTTGTATTTTGTTGAACAAAAAAGCCTATCAATATATCTATCTCTCAAACATGTTATTGAAACTTGTGATAAAATGTGTTAAAAAGATGCACAGTGATAAAAATCTAAACCTTACTACATTCAAAACGGGTACGGTTGAAAGCCACGTGACCTGTGGTAGCCAATCAGAGAGAAAGACGTTGCCTGGGCGTAAAAAATATTTTGGACTCCGACCTACGGTGCTCCGTGAATGACAATAAACCTCAATAAACGCATTCGACGCTCCGCAACGAATCTGCGTCTTGAACAGGAGGGCGGTGGTTTGACTAACGGTGATACTGTCTTTATCAGAGACTACAGGTAATGCAAATAAGCTCCGTTCCGCTTTAATTAGCTGTAATAATACGAAGTAAGTGAGTGGGATCTGTATTTTTGGTGGACATATTTGGAAACGACCATATTTTAGCTGTAACGTTACAAAGACAAAGCTAAAATAAAACACAAATATGATGCTCGACATTATCTTATTTGCACTTTTGTTGGCTTGTCTCATATAAAGCCTTGTTAAAAAAGCGTCTGTCAAATGATTAAATATTAGAGCACTGCACCTCTGTATTTGTAAGTGTGTTGTGTTTTCGCAGGTATTGTGTGTACGGTGATGCTGCGCGACAGTATGAGGCCAAGCAGAGCTCGGGCGACTGTGATGCTGCTGGTGCTGATCCAGCTTCTGTGTTTCAAACCCGTTTGTGCCGAGGAATCAGGGACGGTCATTCCCGCTGAGAGTAAGGCTCTGTATGCTTTTATGGACGTGTGGTCAACAAGCATGTATCATTGTATTTGTCATTTTAACATGCACGCCTTGGGTAGGCTTTGATGTTTCCTGGGAACTTATTCAGCGTGATACAATTCAGTGTTATATTACCAATAGCTTTTAATAATAGTTTTAAAATTTTTGTTCAATAGGTCGACCATGTGTTGATTGTCATGCCTTCGAGTTCATGCAGAGAGCCTTGCAAGACCTGAAGAAGACCGCTTTCAACTTAGACTCACGGGTAAGATCATGAATCAAGTGAAAATTGAGACATAAAGCCATAATAAAATGCAAATCCTTTTTATGGAATATGACAAATTACATGCTAACTCTATTATATAGTTATTGTGAATATTCTAATGTGGGACAGACAATAAAAACATTTAGTTGACATTCACCCTTTTAATTTCAGCTTTAACATTATAGCTAGAATTCATTTGAGAGCCAAACGTAATTTTCAGACCACTTTAGCACTGAGGGGAGGGGGGGTTACAGGCACCCCACTGAAGACCCCTGCTTTCACGTCCGCTCCTATTATTTTAGCAAGTAAGGAATCACGCTGTGTAAAAGGTTAATGTCTAGTCGATTTGTCAATGAAGCATTTTCCAGAAATTTTAGAGACAGACACCAGAGGGCTTCACTTTTGCTTTGTCGCTGTGTGTTTTCAGACGGAGAGTTTGGTGTTGAGGGCCGAGAGGAGGGCACTGTGTGACTGCATGCCTGCCAGCAGCCTGCGCTAGAAAACCAGCCGTACACACTGCACTCAGACATAGAACACTTTATATAAAAAAGTGAATAGCGATAAAGAGTATCCTATATAAAGGTTACTACCTGCTCTCTCATTCATACACTCTTTCACTCTCTCTCAAACATGTTTCCTGTCACGTTACATGAAGCGTTTTATTATTCATTGTAATGTGCATAGAGCATCATAAATACACATTCCTGACTAAAGAAGTCACAATGCAGCATTCCACAGTTTAAATGTCAATGTTGAGAGGCACATACATATCATGGCAGCAGCTAATACATCAAACTGTGTGTATAAAGAGAAAAAGTAAGTGTTTCCTCTCCAGGCACAATGCACTGCAAAATATACTGCAAACATTACACACATTATTTAACACAATTATTTGCACAGTACATTATATGTTTTTTCAAATGTTAACTGCTTTTTATATTTGTGTTTTAGAAATATATGATTAACAGTCACAATAGTCAAGCAGATATTAGATTTAATAAATATCAGAATTTAAATGTAGATCTTCGGACGTTGTTTTAGAGAGTTTGCTGATTATTAGACGATAGATATATGATTAGAAACCTGTATGTATAAAGTACCTGCATGTAAAGTGATAGTCTAGAATTTTATATGAGATTTATGAAGGAAGAATAAGAAGGGATGATTTCCTATAGAGATTACTTTGGTACTAAGATGTAAGTTCACACCTGTAACAATGTCTTTTTGTGTGTAGAGAAAGTGCATTAAAACATATGTGATGTTGTATTTCATGTTGTAAATAATGTATGCACATGCACTGACTGATCTTAAAACTTGTCACACCAGTAATGCTTTTTTTCTGAGGCGTGTTTATAAAAATTATTTAAATGGGCTAATTGAACCTAATCCCGTTTATAAAACCGGGCCTTCATCTTTTTTATCTCAGCCCCCATAAAAGTGCAAATAACCATATAATGTGAACTCTCCAGATTAGCAGAAATCAGCAGCTGCGGTAAACTATCTTAAGTACTTTCGTACCTGAATTCCCTAAGCAGCTGTTAAAAACTTCAACATCCAGCAGTTTGCAGCTCTCTTGCTTGTGACGCATCAAATGCCCAGATGGGGGCGCAAGGATATAAAGGTTCATTATAACTGTCGCAGCAATGCAGCACTTCGCGTCGGGGTGTGAAAACACAGCTCTGCAGAGCAAGCAACTTTAAGGAAAAAAATACACACAATAACAATAAACAGGAATTCAGAGAATGGAAGGTCCCCGCGGTTACAGTGTAAAACTGCAACCTAAAGCTATTGACAGTGGTGCAAAATACACAAAGAGAGAAGTACTATTTATCTGATGATGGCACACTTTTTATTTAAAAAGGGTCATAGAAAACAAGTTAAACAATAAATTAAGTTTAATAAGTTTTTGAATTTAATTAGCTATACATTAACACTGATTCTAATGTTATGTTGATCAAACACTTGATCAGAATAATCTGTTTTATGTATTTAGAAGATGCTTTAATCCAAAATAACTTAGAAAAGAGGAACTAAACCAAGTTAATCAAACATCCAAAAATACGTATATCCAACCTATTAGACTAGTTTAGGAAGAAAGCTAAATAAGAGAAGATAAACCTATGTTTGCATTTTTTAATTGGAGGGCATTTCACCTGTGTAGTGAGAGGCTCATGAATACTTAAAGATGATAATCCATTAAATATGCATACATATTTTTGCAGAAGCCTAAAATGAATTACTCATTAGGAGGTCAGAACATGACCATTTCTAATAATGAAATATTCACTTTCTCCTATTCCAGGCTAGAAAGGGAGAGAGAGTCTGGTTCTGGTATAAAGAGCGGGGGGTCTGCGGAGGAAACGATGGATTGTGCATTAAAAAGATAGCCCCATTACACACATTGTATACGTGTGTGTGTGTGTGTGGTACTTAATTGATGATCTGCTACGAGGTGACGCCCTGTTGCATTATGCATCTGCTGACACCTCCACAACCCCTGCTGATTTCGAAAAAATACTAGCAGAGCTGCTGTCTGTTTTTTTTTTCCTTTTTATCCAAGGAGAACAAGTTTCCCTCTCAGACCTGTCTGTCTGTCTCGTCCAGGATGGAGAATCCGGTTTGTTCCTGTTTCCATGTTTCCTCCTCCTCCTCCTCCAGGCCTCCCTCTCTCTCTCTCTCTCTCTCTTTCTGACCCTGTGTCCCGATGCTGACAGTAGTGTCTGGGTGGTTGATGCCCCTAGCACTAGGCACGAATCCCAGGGGAAAATGGACACAGTGTACGGATGGTGTGCATCCTGGGACACACCCACATGCAGATGGATTATTTTTAGAATTAGAAATCCTGGAACAAAATCACAGGCACACAATGAAACTGATTAAAATGGATTTCAAACCCTCATTTAGATCACCACATACAACCTGTGTGACTTTCTTTCTTTTACGGAGCACAATTTAAAAATATATTTTATGTTTTTTTTCTGAACTTTTACTTTGTTCCTTCAGTTTGTAAACCTCTGCTTTAAAATATTTAAAAAAGCCAATCCACTATTCATTAGTCATGACCTCTACTTTATCTGTCACTGATGACCCCCCCACTTTTTATCCACTTTTAGGTTGTTATAATTCATCTCTAGATTCTACACTACTCTGATTTATCTTTGAAATGCATTATTGGACTGCTGATCTTTCTTGGCTCCTGAATGATAAACTGCTTGTGCTTGTGTCATCATTTTAAGATTTTTTTTTTATTAAAAGTATCTGATAAATAATTACATGTAAAACCCCCAAACGGTCACTGACTGTATTTAGTGCTTTTTCTTGAGCCCTAAATTTTATTGAATTGGATTAAGCCACAATTAAGCTTAATTTCTAGCATTACTGGATGCACACAAACACCTAATATTTTAATTTCTCTTCTACTAACCTCATAAAGTCCCAGAGAATAAAATATGATATTTACCACAAGTGACACAAGAAGGTCACATTAGCTCAGCTTTGGGGGAAGGACCTCACCTGACCCATGTGGGTCTGTGTGAACTTCATTCACGGTGGTGTGTGTGTTCAGCTGATAGATCAGAGGACATGGCATCGCATTCAGCTTATTAACACATGCTGGTTTCCTGCCAGTTCTCTCCTTCATTCGGCCACTTCCTCTTGCTCTGTTTTTATGAGTGACTAGTAAAGTTCTGTGAGGAATATTAGTCCCATCTGTTTTAGTCCCTTTCTATTCTTCTGCACTTCTATTCATTTTACACTATTCACATATTAGCTAATGAATATAAATATGAATTCTTTAATTGTAACATGCAAGCATAATTATGAATATAACATTTTGTACACATTTTTTTAATTAATAGAAATAAATGATTATGAAAGTTTGTTTGGTCTGACTCCAACATTTGCACATTGTTCTATTGAAAATCAAAAGGACAAGAAACAAAGAGTAATAGAAAAATATAAAAACAAATCTGACTACATTTCTTCCGTTCTTTATGCACAACTGAAGGCAAAGCAGATAAACATGAAGTCCAACAATGAGTTAATAATCATTTCAGACTCAAATAAATGTATAATGTTTGCATATTTAACAGATCTGAGCAGTTATGTTGATAATATATAATATATGAAAAGGATTTAGTGTTCATAATTGAAAATGGTCTTCTGTGTTCATAACAGAACAGAATTTGTCAGTGCCTGTGCTTTAGAAATAAACAGCAAAACAGACTCATTTCTAAAAGTCTTTTCTCTCTCCATGTTAGTCAACACTTTGTGTGACATTTAAAACAGGATAAACAAATATTTTCTTCCATCAAACATACATTGACAAATGACAAACTATGTTATGTAATGCAGAAAGACGTCAGAAATTTGGGGTAAGAAAATTCAGAAATTTAAAAATTAAAAATGACAGTAAAGATATTTAGAATGTTCTAAAAGATTTATATTTTTAATAGAAAACGATTTCTAATCCTGTATTAGTTTTAATTAGCCAAAGCTGTTTTTCAAGAAATCTTTCTATCAATCTTGTAGAATCTACCAATTCTACAAACCTCTTTTATGAAAACTCTTTAAGCTGTTTTGTGCTCCATCTCATTTGCTAATATCCCACAGAATACAGTATGAAGCACAATCCAGACACAAGACAGAATGGCACACTAAGTGGAGTTACCACTGACCCATGACTCATTTTTTGCAGAAAAGGGTCATGTTAAGCAATGCTAATTGTGCATCCAGAGGAAAATTAAGGAGTGCTACTCATAGACCCACTGACCCACCAGCACAACCCTTGCCAATGCTGGATCACAAACTAATGCACGTGCACAAGCGCATGCACACACTTCCATTCATGGGGGGCCCTGGCCATCAGTCATTATAACAATCACTGGGAACAAAGCAACAATAGATTATTCACTCACGCAAGAGGATAAATCTCTAATATTTGTGCTATTTAAAATAAATTAATTACAAATGAACAAGGTTAACCCCTTAGCATTTGTATCCTCAGGTTACAATAAAAATTGTTTAATAATAATAATAATGAATTGCATCTACAATATGTAGACTGAGTTTAAAAAGAACTGACCTTTAGCTCAGTCCAGTGAGTCTCAGACGAGCTTATGAGCCTTTATTATCTGAAAATACGGTTTAGCGAGTCTCTTAGGATCTTATATTCCCAGTGTTTAAAGTCCCACCCTGAGCAGGTACTAGGCTATATTTATGAGAGGAAGATATATTATATGAAATTACACACACACACACAAAACAAGCAGTCTACAACCTTGCCACACACATGCTAGTGATTAGTGATCATGACTTCTGAAAACCTGAAAGGTCATGGTTTACGCAAAATGGAGCCCACAATCGGCAGATTTTCTGCCATCTGACATTTGGGGTCACCCCTTCATTCTATACTGCTAAGGTCAAAGGTCAAGTTACATAATGGGGGCAATGCAATGAGAACCAACTCTGATTCAAAAGGAACCAACAAACCATTTTTGGAAGTAGATTTGTTGAGTAATTAGTTGAGTTAAGATTCTTTTTTATATATTTTCTATTAATTTAGGAAAGCTACTATATTATACATAAAACACACATACATATACATTGTGTGTTTTTTTCCTTCTCCCATACCATGTAAGTTAATTGCTACAGCAAACTGTTTGGTTACCAACATTCTTCAAAATATATTTTCTGTTCAACAAAGGAAAGAACCTTAGTAAATGATGACAACTGTCAGAATGATAAGATATTATGACAAGTTTTGTTCAAGTTCAGACGGAGCTCATAGACACAAACACAGCTTTCCTCTGCGCAAACATAGGCTTACTTTATATATCTATACCTAGATTGATTAATATCCTGGTAAAAAAATTACCAGATTTCATTTTAACATCATCTTCACAGTAACTATGCAAAAAAAAAAAAAAAAATGAAGGGATTGGGAGAGAGCGCACAGTTACTCTCTACTCTGCACAACGCGCGCATGCCCGCCGGCACCTCCAGACCGGCCGCGTGCACGCAGATGCTGATGCTGAGAAAACACCGCATCTTCACTAGAGCTATAAAACCCTCTCTTCTCGGCTTTTTTAATTGTTGAGGGACGTAAATTTGGCATTATATCGCATGCAAGGTATAATTGCTCAAACATTAAGAAAAAAGACGACTCTTGTCGTCTGGGAGGGGGAGGGGCTGGGAGAGTAAGGGCGGGAGGCGATCCAGTCTAAACTAGTTCTGTACAATACGCCTGGAATGCGACCTTATTCAAATCTAAGTGATGTCTTTAGGACATCAGTTACTCTGGAGTGTACCCAAGGCGTTAAAAACTAGACACTGACGTAATCTGGACAATAAATAATAAATAAACTAATCATAATAAAAAAACGGGATAATTAAAAAAAAAAAAAAAAAAAAAAAATATATATATATATATATATATATATATATATCAATATTAGTGGCCACCTAAACAACTAATAGCCTACTTTTGTCTCTCGTGCGCATGCAGCACCTATGAGAAATACAAAAAGAAAAAATAGCCTTGAACAGAAGAATTGGACATTTGACAGATAACATCATTTATCGTGTTTTTGTGCACTACACAAAACGGTATTCTGTGCATAAGCGCAAAACATTCACTACTGCTCATATTCATAAGCGACTAAGCGACAATTATGCCAAATTTCGTTTAGACTTAGCGCACATGGCCATGGGCATCAGGGGTCTCAGGAAGAAAGGGGCGTGCTGAACGAACTTAGACTCAAGCGTAATATTGCAGTGCAGTAAAAGTGTCCCTCACACGCGTAAAAGACGCAATCCTGCGCGCGCTGCTAAGATGTCAGTGGATGAAACCCGTCAATATTTGCACACGCACTGTAAAATGTGCAGCCCAGGCCGGGTGTCGTGGATGCACGCAGACTGATGTTGCGCAGCATCTTTGTGACGTTGCTGATACTGCAATCGCACGCGGGGTTCATGGCGACACCTCGCGCATCATACGAAGCCGTGGGTTCGCCCTCCTCGCAAAACACAAACATGTGAGGAATTTCACCGTTGTACTGACGGGGGCACAAAATACTTTGTTTCAAAAAGACACGTTACAGTGTCTTTTGTGCTTTCGCCTCCCACTGCCGTCATGTGGCTTGGCGCCGCATCCAATCAGGGAGATGAGGAGAACACCCACACCCCAGAATCTGAATGCGGCTTTGGCGCATTATAAATACCGCTTGTGATGCACCGGCAAGTCTCGGTCGTGAGGAAGCTCAGGGTTGCAGTAGTACATCAGTCTTTTTTCTTTCCATAACAAAGAAGACCATCATCCATCTTTTGTTTTTTCTCCCCAATTTCAGTTCATTTCAGGCCAGTTGCATGCATTGTTCGTCTCCAAAAATGGTTTGCGAGACTAAAATTGTTGCAGACGAACATGAGGCCATAGCTGGGACCAAAAAAGATTCAATTATAGTTTCCTCCTCACAAATGTGGACGTCGTCTTCGCCTTCTCCCAGTGCGCTCGAGAGTAAGGTGGAAAAACGGGACCAGGTTTTTATTCGCGAGTTTGAACGTTCAGACCATGAGGAGGTGCGCCGGATCTTCACCGAGGGAATCATGGAGCGGATACCCAATTCGGCATTTCGGGGGCTAAAACAGCAAACTAGAACCCAATTTGTCTATGCTCTTCTAACAGGTATGTGGTCAAACCGTGGGTATACGATGAGCGTAACGGCTTTCTCTGCAACATGTGAAATTAAGCTCTGAGCTGTTTGAAGTTAATTATGTTACAATGAAAGGATCGAACTTAAAATACGAGCCCAATCATTTCCTTTTATGCTCAAAACTATTTTTGTTTCAGAGCACGTAATCTTGCAGTCTTTATTATTAGCCCATTATTATTATTGTTGTTAAAAAAAAAATCCCAGTGAATAAGGAGTCACAAAGGCAGCAGCAGCAGACAGAGCATGCGGGACCGGCGAATGAATGAATGAATGAATGAATCCCGCGCAAGAGCATTGCGTTCTCCACATACGCCTCCTGTTAGTGCACGAAGTTGTGTTTGTTGCCTGTTGAAATTTATATATGACGTTTTATTTGCAGGGAATTAATAACTTGTAATATGTAATGATTTATTTTGTTTTCATGCTTACTAATCATTTTCAGTGGTTTTCAACTACAGGCGGTGTAACCGAGCACAGTGGCGATCTGGCTAGACAGCAGCCTTTTTGTACGTCACATTGAAAATGTACTTATGCCACACAGCTGGGAAAAAAGAGGTGTTTCAACAGTCTCCATAAACTTACACACTATATACACTTAAGAGAGTACGCTGCATCACTTTACACATAGTGCGACAATTGTTTCCCAGATCAATTAACCATAAAGGCTAATTTTTAAGTAGCGGAGACATTGTGAGCGCATTTTATAGTATGTTGGAGCTGAAAGCACGTCTGTGTTGACAGTAAACAGTGCGCATCGTGTTGCAGTGGAGTGTGTGGATAATGCATGACGTGAAACATGCACAGTGGCGCAGCGAGACAGTTGTACTCAAGCGCGCCATCTTGTGTCAACATCCTCGACATACGCATACTCAGATTACCTTGGGTTTAATTAGAGCCCTGTTATAGCGCCCTCCTTTGCCCATTAAATTTCCAGGCCGTGCAAATGTATAAAGTTACTGCCGTTTTAGGATACACTGTGTAATTACTTTGTGCAGTAACACCCTGAGCAGTGAGATGCAATGCACTCCTAGTGTGTGCACATTTGATGTCTGTTTGTCTCTCCTCTGCCAAAAATCAAACATTTGATTCTCTTTTCTGACAGGTGTCGTTTATTTTTCTTCCATTTCTCCATAGTAATGTGCTATGTTATGACCAAATCCTTCACACTGACCTTCTGCACACCGTTTATTCTAATGGGTGCACGTTATTACTACAGCAGAAAAGTCATTCTCAACTACCTGGACTGTGCTCTACATACTGATATGGCTGATATTGAGGCATATTACATGAAACCCACAGGTAAGATGTAATTTCAAGCACATACACATTTACACAAAATCAACCTCACAACTAGGTTTTCAACATGTTTTAGATAAAATATGGTCCTCATAAGTGAACTACTGTTCAAAATTTTGGGTCTGTAAGATTAAAAAAAACAAGGCTGTATTTATCTGATCAAAAATGTAGGTTCCTTCAGAAATCCTTCTAATATGTATTAGTATGTTAAAAATAAATATGTAAGTTAAAAAGAACAGGATTTTTATTTTATTTTTTTTTAATTGTGGCTATATAAAAGTCTTTACTGTCACTTTTAATAGAGCTAATGTATCCGTGCAGAATAAAAAACACAATTCTTAAAAAAAAAAAATGTTATTGGCAAACTTTTGAATGGTACTGTATACAATGTTTATCTGGAGATTATGTGGTGTGCAAAAAGTTCCTTGTATTGGTGAAGTCACTGACGTCTATATATATATATATATTAAAAAATCACTATAAATAAATATGTAACATATGGTGTATAATTAACTTAATGCCAAATAGATAGATAGTTCAATGTATATACATCCCACAATGCACCAGCTTCCCTAATCAAACATTTATTTTGGTTTGGTTAGTTTGGTACCTGTGATACTGAGGTTAAATACTGCACTTTAGGAGTCCAAGAGGGGATGAATAGCTGATGTGTAGCTTTAATGCGGAAGACTCATGAAATATGCACAAAGTCTCTCTCGGTTCTGCTCTTGAGGATCACTGTTTAGAGTCATGTGGTCCTATTGATTGAATTCAGGAATAAGACAAATTGTATTGCGGCAAACTAAGAATTTAAACTATAATCCTTAATCTTAAGCCAAAAAAACTGATCAAATACTTTTATTTGAGGTGGATACGTTAGCAGTAGACACAGTATAGTAAAGAGATAAACTATGTGATTGTGATACAGTAGTAAAAAATAATAATAAATACTGCAGATATTATAAAACGTACACTTGGAAACAGACACAATAATGGAGGTTTGCTAGTGGCTTGCAGGTACAAAGTATTCTTTAACTTAGTTGTCTATGATTGGTGTTTTGGGATTGTTTGTCAGTGGTAGTAGCTTGAGCAGATTGAGTGCTGCGTGGCTGAAATCTTTTGTTACTCTCTGGCAGGGGTGGGGAACATTGGTCCTGGAGAGCCGCAGCCCTGCAGAGTTCAGCTCCTACCCTAATCAAAACTCACCTGTAGCTTTCAAGTAACCGTTCAGACCTTGATTAGCTCGTTCAGGTGTGTTTGATTAGGGTTGAAGCAAAACTCTGCAGGGCTGCGGCTCTCCA
>JAUCMS010000127.1:860081-880920 GCA_032357445.1 Enteromius radiatus | reverse complement strand
TATTGTTTTGGTGCACATCCCTTGCCCCTATTCTGTGTTTTGGTATTGCAGCCTCTGTGTTGTCTTTCGAGACCGGGTTTTTACCCAATGTATTCGGAGGGCAGACAGCAAGAAGATCAAGGGGTTATGCATACGTTTAAGATGAAAATGAAAACGCGCTAAAATCCCGCAACATCGCATAGAGCACCTTTAAATAAAACTTTAATGCTCTCATTAATCAAGGATGCATTAATTGATCATTTACGACTGTAAAGACTTACAGAAAATATTTGTCTATTTCAAATAAATGTTGTTTCAGTGAACATTATTCATTAAAGAATCCTAAAAAACAAAAAATGTTCAACTTACAATAATTATCAATGTTGCTTAAGCACTAAATCAGCATATAATAATGATTTCTTAAGGATGATGTTACACCAAAAACTGGAATAATGGCTTCTGTAAATCCAGCTGTGTCATCATTGGAATAAATTAAATTTTAAAATAGAAAAACATAACATTTCACAATATTACTATTTAAAAGAATAATTTATTTGAAATGTGAATTGTTTTAAACTGATTTTCACTTCATACATTAAATGCATCTTTGAATGAAAGTATTTCTTAATATAAAAATAGTTGTTAGTCTATGGTGCAGACAGTTTCCCTGTGTACAGGCTTCTTATTTAGTCCTGCATCAAATGAAAGGGAGAATTGAAGTCTGGGGTCAGGAAATGGGGGAAGGTGTGAATCAAAGCCCCGCTGCGAGTATGTGTGGTAGTTTTGTTTAGTGGCAGCATGCAGACAAAGGATTCTCCCAAGGGATTTTCTCTCTTGCTATGCTAATGTGGAATTCTGCATCTGAGGAAGCAATGGTAATAGAATATATGGGTTATTTGTTAGGGTGAGATAGATGTTTCTTTAATGCACTAAGCACCTATTTGGAGTTGCAGGGACACGATTTCTGTTCGACACTTGGAAGATAGCAAACACCACATAATATAAAGCAGGAAAATATGTGACAATACACAGCCAGATTTGTTATGCTACCTACGGAGTACATTAAATGGTATTTGTGTAACATTTAATTTCCTTAATGTGCTGTGAAATTCAGCAGGAAATAATGGGAGATTGGACTTTAATTTTATCCATCTGGATTTGACTGGATCATAAAATGTTGTTCAATATTATTGGCTAATGTTTCTCCATTTTAGTGGCCTTGTGCATACACAAGAGAAGCATTTATCAGACAGCTGGGGAGGGGGTTGTGCAAATGTGTGTGTGTGTGTGTGTGTGAAGTTGAACTAATGAGTGTACAGCAAGACGTTCAGTCACACTGTGATTAATAGTGCTCCTCAACCCCCGAAGCTAATGCTGACTCTGTGTGATATAGCAATATGTCGCAACATAGCATATTGCTATTCGTAGTACTATAACCTCACAACTTACATCTACTACTACTTAGTGCTACTTAACATAGAAAGATTTTCTATGTAACTCCTTTTACATATTATTACACTTATTCCCTATTTGATTTATTTTATGTGGTGCTTCTACTTGATGTTCAACTAAGGCAAATAAAAGTTTCCTGATTTTAGAAGAATCTGTTGACTAGATGTTTAATAATGTGTTGAACAGGGAGGATTTAATCTTGGGAGATAGAAATGAGCGTGTCAGAGAAGTTAATAGACTTATAAAGATTATTCTTACCAAAAAGCAATTAATATGCATGATGGAAGATAACATCAGGTCATTTAAAACACATCTGTTCAGACATACCTTTGGCTGCCCATATACTTGTTTTTTCTTGGAGAAACCTGAGCTCAGTCCTGACTTTGTGTATTTGTATTCTTTAGAGCTTATGTGGCACAGATGCAACAGTCCAGCGTATTCATCTCCTTTCTTTCTGCAAATAAAAGCAATTTAGTTAGTTCAGCAAAACCAACTGAACCTAACATAAACAATGTTATACTTATATATATATATATATATATATATAATTTTATTTTTTAAATACAAGTTTAGAAACCACAATCACAATAGTGTCTAACCTACAGATGACAGCTGACATGCCCAACAAGAAAAAGGTTCAGTTGATTACAAAAACACTTCCCAGATTCCCCCGAGTCATGTAATTCTGAGAATTATTAAGACAAGTTGTCAGTGGTGATGTAATCAGCACCTGATTGTGTCAAAACAGGTTTTAATTACAACAATCATGGGACTCACCAATACATTTCTATAACTTTTATGGCGCACATATTTTATGACTGTTTCTATTACAAAACATTGTAAACTAATTATTTCAACAGCCTTTCCATTGCACATTAAAAGATAAAGCTAACAATGAGCTAATCACAAATATGTCTTCCATGTGTTATGTTCTATTAATAGCACATTTGGGCATTTCCAATTCCAGGCAATTTAAATTCAAATTAACTGGCATGATCCATAAATACAGACCGCTAGACAGTTACACTTAAATATGGTTTCATATTTCATATCTGTTTGTTAGCTGCACTCACACTAATGCACATCACTGTGTATCTCCAGGTCAACATAACTTTATTTTGTTTGATTATTTTTTAATGTATTGACCGTGTGAGAAAGTTGTGCTACATGAATACATATATACTTGAATAGAGTTTAACTGTGTTTTACTATTTAACAGAAGCACATTTATTGGATATTGCGTAGTAGCATGGTTGATTTTCTATATAATGTAAGATGAATGGATTTCAACTTTTTCAAATAGTTGGCAATGGTTTACATTAATGACAAAACTGATCATCTTTTTGTTTTGACTCCCACAGGCTCTTGTTTCTGGGTGGCAGTTTTGCAAGGCCAGGTGGTGGGCATCGTGGCAGCGCAAGGCAGAGAAGACGACAACACCGTTGAACTCCGACGCATGTCAGTGGATTCTCACTTCCGTGGAAAAGGCATCGCCAAGGCTCTGGGTCGACGTGTTCTAGAATTTGCCATGTTAAACAACTACTCTGCCGTGGTTCTGGGAACAACTGCAGTCAAGATGGCCGCCCACAAGCTGTACGAGTCTTTGGGTTTCCGGCGAGTGGGAGAGACTGAGGACTACACGCTGCCTGGGATGACCCGTTCACCGCTGGAGAGGCTCTTCTTCCAAATTCGTTACAGCCGGTACCGATTGCAGCTTCATGAAGAGTGAGAGACAGACAGTTAACATGAGCGCAGAAGATAGAATATAAACGACCATGCCGGCAACGACCATGAACCACCCACTGACCTGGTCCTCTTCTTCTACCTATTTATTTATGTTTTGGGCTTTTTTTTTTTTTTTTTTTAAAGAGTCTATTCCTACAACCTTTATTTTTATTCATTTTAGTTTTTCTACTTCTTTAATTGATCATTGTTTTTGAGGGGGGCTTCATTCCTTTCATGTTTCTGCTTTTATTCATCTTGCCCTGAAACGCCACGAACAACTGAATAGCCCAATTGAGTTTCTTAATTGGATATAAATGTAAATTTGTTTGAAGTGACTGATTCCCCCTTGAAACACATCAAGGCAGTTAAATTCTGCCTCTGACCTTTTTCCAAACCATTCTATAGGCCGATCAACAGAGTAGCACAGACCACTATAAACAAAGTTCATGATCCAGTAGACATCTGAAACTGGAGGGAAGGAAGTAGTAAGGTTTGATCCACCTTTTCAGATGCCACCTTCCTTGTGAGGAAAAATGTTTGAAACTTGCAACAGCAGCAGTCTGGTGGAGTCAAACAGTCCATCCAATTGTAATTTTTAGTCTAAAGCACAGAATTTTTAACTGTGCTTAACCAATAAACAAGCTAGAAATTTGGAATATTATGAAGCCAGTGATTTCTATTCCTAAGAATCGCCCT
The DNA here is from genome assembly GCA_032357445.1 of Enteromius radiatus. Classification (NCBI taxonomy): domain Eukaryota; kingdom Metazoa; phylum Chordata; class Actinopteri; order Cypriniformes; family Cyprinidae; genus Enteromius; species Enteromius radiatus. Next base: position 877,068 of record JAUCMS010000127.1, on the reverse strand, counting down.
ATTTAATAGGTTACGATAACAACTTTGCAATACAATCTTTGTTTTGTTAAGCAAGTTCCTAGTGCTGAGCCACATTACCAACATTAAGAAAGGTCAAAAATGACTAGAAAAACATGAATGTTTTTCATGAATGAAGAGAACGATAAATAAAAAAGATGTTGCATTACACTTTATTTGGCTGACATAAAAGTAACAATCGATGAAACGCGTTTACAGACACAATTGCTACACAAAAGTAACATTTCTGAAATCTAGAAAAAAAAAAAACTTGAAATCTGATCCACACATTTCATATACTGTGATAATCTGCATCACGCAGTTGTCATTGATCCAATTTTAGCACATATCTATTTGTGTACCAATTTGATGAAGCTTTAATAATGACTTGATTAAACTTTTGTACACTTCGTGGGTAATTTCACGATTCGGGTTTGGGGAAACATACTTACTATAAAATTGCTGAATTGTTGTCATGCTTCCCAGTCTAATATTGCTCTTCTGATGCAATGTCTAAAATACAAACAAAGCAAAAACAAATGCAATCAGACACCAAGTGTATTCAAATTCAATTTGGGTAGCATAAAAGCAGCAATATATAACTGATAAAACCAAAATCAAACTGAGCACAAATCTAAATTTGGATAAATATTACAAAAAAGGGACTGTATAAGTAAACAATATATAAGGCTTTATATTCTACAACTATTCAATATGTATATGTAAAATGTTTGAATACATATATATGACATACCCATAATCTCTCTCTGTCTCTATCCTCCTATCACAGTACCAGCACAGGGAGAGATAAAACCACAATGAGCCTCATCTGTGACATAATGTTGTATAAAGTTAAGAAACTAAATGTGATTTAAAATACATAGAAGTAACATGTAGTGCAAAAAAAAAGAAGAAAAAAAAACAAAAAAAAAAACAAACAAACATGAACATCGTCAGTTTTCCTCGACTTTAACCCCATCCCCATCTGAATATCTGACTGCAACCCTGGGTCAGACCTCTCCCTCCCTTACGTCCCCAACCTTTTAACCCCACCCCCATCTCTGCATGCGCCACGGAGTCTTGTTGCGCTGCCTTTTTCCCATTCTAGCTTGTACTATCCCCATACCTCCCTCCCTCTGTGATGTCACAGTAGCAGTGTGGAGAGTTGTGGTCATGGCTTAGAATGTGAGATGGGCGGGGTCAACCAAATAAAAGGACTACCCACCAGCTTGCTGCTTCAATGACATCACAGCTGCCAATAGTAGAATGCAAAAGCAATGCAAGTTTGTGGCATGCCTCTGTACCTGGTTTGTGCGTACGGTGCCTGCCCTGGAAAAGAAGTATATTTAAAACTATGTAAAACAAGCTTTTTTTAACTGAACATATAACAAATATGTGTGTTTCATTGTTCAAAAGACATTGTTGTTGCATGAAACGTCTTTGAAAGAAAAATGAGCAAGAAAATACCATCTTTCACATGGCAAGTCTTAAAAGTGGAGCTGTTTCTTTTGATATTTTGATGTCATTTCAGTTTATTCTTAAATTCTTACTGTCACCGTTTAGGATATTGTAAAATGTCCTTTTCTCGTAAGAAGGCCTTGAAAATTATTAATCTGAGCGCACTGTTTTGACTGCAGTTCAGTTTTGTGACGTTTCTCGCTTTACTTGTGAGGACGTCTTTATTTTAGCCATGTGGGTTGAAACAAAAAGGCACCAAGAAAACAATTCACTAGACACAGCTTTGCCAGTTGCGTGTGCCAGTCAAATTAGACATAGCATTCACCTGTCTCCCTTAAAATTGACTTAAGTGGCCAGTTAAGCTGGGTTTGAATGCACGTAAAAATGAAAGGTTGGGCTGATTAAATCCATGAGGAGATATTTAAACTATCAATATGCAAGGCAGTGTAAACCTAAAGCAAACAGGCTACAGATTGCTGAAATCTTGTGAAACATTTGTGCTAAACTGTGAAAGGCCAAAATAATACACATAAATGGAATACAGTATGAAAATGCGCAAGGAGCACGAAGTTGTATTCAATCCAACATTTAGGAATCAGTATCAGATCAACTGGAAAAATCACACAAATGTCTTAATGGGATTTACCATAGTGCTGGCAGATGTGAATGTACACGGCAATCAGCAATGTATTGCGTATTTTGAAGATCCAGATTCGAACAGTGTTTGATGTACTTGAGGTCTTTTGCTATGAGTGTTATTCTTATAATGTAGTGCAACTACCTTGAAAATCCTTATCTTATTATTCTGAATGCAGTTAGCATGGCATTGGGGATTTCATGTATAAGGTGCATGTATTGTTGCCAGATTGAAGAGAGCCTTATTGTAATGCTAAAATTGCAAGCAAGTGCAAGAACACCATGATCACTGCTTGTGTTTAACTAACCCGTTGACCAGTTCCTGATCATGCCGCTAGTTTTGCACACGCTAAAACTTTTGCACATGCTAAAGGCTCAATTAAATTGGAATTATGTATACAGTTAGTGTGTCATATGTGGGCTTAGATTGGTGACTCGATTGGCTAGTGAATGTCTCTGAAAGCTGGAGCAGTGCTCAAGAGAGCAGCCGAGATGTTACACAAGGATAAGAAGCTGGGGTTTTACCCAAGTCTTAAAAAAAAAAACAGAAAAAAACAACAACACAGAAATAAAGTGCATTCTTTGTATATACATTTCTAGTGTTCGTTCGAAAGAACAGTCGATAAGGCATTCAGATTGACCTTGGTAACCTGCATGAAAGAGATGGCTGCTAAGAATGTTTCACTTTACAGAGGAGAAGGGAGACAATCCCTTGAGAAAATCCACAATGGTAGATAGTCTTGCTTCATCATTTTAGGTGATGCATGGAACAAGACCAGGCACCAAAGTGTGGAGCTGTTCCCTTTTCCCTTTATTTTTTTAGTTTGAAAGCACTCCCTTAATTGTGGCTTCAAGTGGCAAGAGATAGTGGCACTTGTAGCACAATTGTATGATTATTTTCTTCTTTTTTTTTTTTTTTTAAATAATGGTTTGTCTTGTATGCTTATCTATGATCCACTACAATGCATTAACAGTATTTTTAAAAGTTATATTTGCCAAAGTCGAGATATTTGTTGTATTTCATTACATTTCTTTTGCTGTTTGTCTTTAAGATGTTTAAGATGTCACAATTCATCTTTGTAGAATTCATTTGGAAATCAAGCCTATGTGCCATTTTATCAAGCAATAATACAAAGAATCACAGTTGAAAAAAAAAAAAAACACATAAGAACATGATCCATGAGATTATAAAATGTTAAAATGCTGCATTGATGTTCAATCCCTCATACTTTACTGGTGACAGTCGCTCAGATGTTATTAGTATTGGCACAGCAACATCACCACAGGCAAGCCAAGGCCTGACAAGGTGTGAATGTGAATTTAATTTTTTTGTATATTCTCGTTATGTTTTATATTTCCTCAATTCTAATTAACTAACATGTTTACTTGCATCTTGAATTCTTCAGTTTACGGTGAATTTTTATGTTGTACTGATATGACGCCTGCAAAAATAAGTGAAAGACCTTTGTGACTGGGTGATGTCATGGCCCTCTGAAAGTTGCGTCAACTCTGAACCAAGATTGATCAGTCTCAAATATCCACTGTCTTCTGATTCACAAGGAGTGCAGTCTCCAACAATCTGTGACAATGTTCAAAACAAGAGAAATCAACACCACACAACCAGTTTTACAAATGGCTTAATACGCACAGGTTCATATTAACAAAGCTTTTATGATTTTTCTTGAAAAACAAAAACAAGTAACCTTTTTTATTAACATTTTAATATGTGTAAAGCTGTAAAGTGTAATTTACTGTAAATAGCATTTGGGGACATTTTATGATCATTTTGTAACAGAAACTATATGAATATAACTAAGATGTTTACAAAAAAGAAAAAAACAACAATACATTTTGGGAAACACCTGCAAACTGAGACACAATTCTAACTATACAATCAGCTTACGTTTGTGCCAGTCAGAGCAAAGCAACTTTCAGAGACCCTGCATCCTCTTAGCACTTATTATGGGCTTTTAGAAGCATTGTAAAGTGCTGGTGGGTTACTAATTATTGTAAATTACTGCTAATTTATGGGTAAATCCCTAGAAATACTTTGGAAATGTATGGCACTTAAAAGATAATTTCACAAGTTGGCAGTAACACTTTTTCTTTGCTCATGTTTACAATTTCTGGTCTAAGTTGGTATTAGTTGCCCCATTTATGTCAGCGTGGTCACATTTCAGTCATTGGCTGCCTGTTACTATAGAAACAAGCCCACACAAAGCACAGCAGGGAAATGAAATGCAGAGGCGGGGTCAGGAGCCACAAATGGGGCTGTTTTGAAGGTTTCATTATAGTAAATTTGACCTTGCCTTACCTGTTTGGTCGCAGTGATCACCTGGTCCTTTGAGTCTGAAATCATTGTACTGCCTGCGTTTCCTTTAGAGTTTGGTTTTTTTTTAAACAAAAAAGCTGTTTAAGTTACCCCCCTTTTCTTTCATTTCCTCAATACACAGGAACTTTGTAAAGATGTAAAGAAAAGTTTTCCTGATTTATGAAAGAAAAGGATGTACATACTGTATCAATTAAAGGAACGATTCATAAAGCTTGTACACATGTGTCTCAACAAGTTTTAAAAGCAACAAATGCATACGCACCAAGGACTTTCTAATGTTACAAACTAGTTCAATTAGGGCCTGTTTACACCTAGTCACTTTTCTCTGATCCAATAGATATTTGATCATAACAAAGTTTACTCCTCACAAAATATTAAAATAATAAAATTATGAGAGCGTGTTATAGGCCATATGATATGTCATAGCCAGATGCGACAGCGCTAATACTAATACATGTAGCGTGGGGAATTAATCAGATATGGATCCATTTTGCAAAGTCACATTAATGTGGCCAAGTGTAAATAAATTATTTTAATAAATCAGATAGCTATCCGATCAGAGAAAATGTATTAAGTGACCAGGTGTAAACAGGCCCGCTGTAATACAGTTCTTGGCCTTAAGTAATATGAAAGACTCAAATAGTTTGTTTAAAACATACCACTAATCTCATTACTGACCCCCCTTTACACATCCTAAAGGATCTTCTCCTCTACCAAATCTCAGTGATGCTGAGCATTAATTAATTACTTTAAGAGAGAACGGACAGATCATGACCTAGCAGGGTAATATGTTTCTACTCTTAGCGCCAGACCTTTAAGAATAGGCTTTCAGGGATATCATGACATTCAGTGGGGGCTATAGCCATCTGTGCTGTTACTGCCTCTGAAAACACAACAGCAACAAGAACAGCCACTGGAACATTTTTCAAGGGTGTGTTTGTATTGATAGAGTGTATTGCGAGGGGGCACAGAAGACCTAATGCCACAGACAGACACTGAAAATCTGGGTCAATGTGTGTGTGGACTGTGTACACATGAGACAGATGCAACAAAAGGCCAGTGGGATGCTGCTAAGCGGGTTGCAAGGTGCCGTGAAAGTGGAAGAGATAAGATTAATGGGTCTAAAATGGAGTGAGCGAGACTCACTAAATGAGGACTGAGTTTATTAATATTCATCAGGAGACAGACGTTCCATCACAGCAGCTGAGAAACAGATAGCAGCACCATCACATCACTAAGCCAATAATACATATGAAATTAAGTCATGTTGATATCGAAGGCCCATATTTATTACTTGCTAAAAGATTAATTGAACATATGTCAACAAAGATGAACAAACGGTGTAAATGAACAAACAAACAAAAAAAACCTAGTTTAATATGTATTTCTATTCTTATGCTGAGAGATACTAGCTTCTAACAGCGAGAAGAAGAACCAAATACAACAGTAAAAGGATAAAAATGAATCAAGAGAAGCCCCCACCCCCCAAAAGAACTGGTACGATCCAGCTTGCTCCTACCGTTGCCCTCAGATACATCAGTGAGAAACAAGAATTGGGAACTGCAGCTGCCCGGTTACCATAGTTACAGGATGGAGAGGAAGAGCGGGAGACTCAGAGAGAAGTAGCTGTAGTGGTGCAGGGGAGGTTCATGTACAATGAACCCCATGATGGTCCTGTGGACAATGAGACTTTGAGCGGCACCTGAGAATTGAGAGAAAAGAACTGGGATCACTAGAGTGCCTGATCTACATCTGCTACATCATTTATTTTTACGGTAATTTAAAGCCAGGCTCTAGGAGGGAAGGCCGTCTGGAAATGCAGTGCAGCCTAATTAGGTTACCAATCAAACCCTTTACACAATGAATCGCCTTTACAGTGGACAAATCTGTTTGAAAGTCTGTCTGATATGATTAAGGCTTCTATTAGAGCTATAAAATGTGTCTGAAGCAACAAGGAAGAACCTAAATAGATCACGGCTTGTTACTTTCTCTACATCCAGAAGCTCTTTCTTGTACTAAGATAAATGGACCGCCATTTAAATGAAGCTGCGTGGGTGTTCACTTACAGAGAGATTCACTCCCAAATTTTCAATGTGTTGAAGAGATTCCATGGTCTTCTTCACCAACACTGTTCGACCAAACAGAATATTTACAATATTTCAATTGCCAGTGCTTGTCTCTGAACTAACTAATCTATTTAATCTAATCAGCTCATAAAAGATTTATCAATTAAATATTTTGAGTAAAATATTAGTTATGCTGCATTGACAATATTTGTAGCTTAATGTCAGTTACTATCAGTGTCATTATCTTTGTTTTTATGTTTATTAATTGAAAGCTCAAATACAGTAAGTTGAAGCACAAAAAAAATAAACCCTGAAAGCTGAAACGCTAAAATTACTAACTAAAAATACATGACCCTGCATTTATTAAACTGAACCAACAATAAAAAAAAATACATTTAACTAGAAATATCTAAAAGTTAAACAAAAATATAAATTTGAAATAGAAATGCTAATGCAAAATATGAATAAAAACTAAAGAAGTATGAAAAAAATAGTAAATAAGTGCTAATAAAATAAGACTACAGTGGAAAAAAAGAGAGATATTATTAAAATGAACTTGTATTTCACCAAAATTAGCCTATTTCTTTTATGTTCATATAACAGGACGTGTTCTGTCTCCCTCACCAGCAAACTGCTCCAATTGTGAGATCTCCACTTCAAACAGCAGCTCATCATGGATTTGAGCCACCAGCCTAAAAAGATAAAGACACACAGAACTATCAATCTTAACATAAAAAAAACATAATAACCAGACTATGACCACCAACCCATGATGTGTTTAGTTTCTGGAGTGTAACAGCAATATTACATTAGATGTGTCAAATATTCTTATTGCTCTACACTGGTCTGGAAGCCATCTATTGCAGCATCTCCTAAGGCCCGCTGAACAGAAGAGAAAGAGACTCAGAGGGAGGGGCGAGGAGAAAGATTGAGGGAGGGACAGGGAGATGCTAACAAAGATAAATGACTGTAATATATAGAGCTGCACTGCAAGTTGAGTGATTCACACAGAGGGGCAGAGGGAGAAAAAGAGAATGAGAAAATCAGGGATGTGTAGAAAAAGAAGAAAAGGAAAGGTATCCTTGGATAAGAAAGATTGTATTAGCATATATAAAAATTCACATGAACCAAGATTAACAAATGCTGCGTAAACTATTTTCTTTGTTAGTGAATAATGCAATAGAATGCATTAGAGGGATGGTTCAACAAAATAAATTAATTAATATTCTGCTTTTAATTTAGTCACAATCATTTTGTTCTAAACCTATATGACTGACTTTCTTCTTTGGAACATGAAAGGAAATATTTACTATGTTTTTACATCCATATGTTTAACTAACTGAAACTTACTGTAAAACGTTACTGCATTTCCCATATTCAAAATGTATTATTCGGGAATTATAAGAGAGGGTTGGAATGGAAAATTGGATGGATGAAGGGATGGATGTACCTGGCAGTGTAAGAGGCAGAAGCCACTTGAGAGCAGATTTTGATCATTGCCATTTTGGCTAGGTCTGCAGCTGAGCCTGATAGGACACACACAGCCACTTTTTGACAATCATAGATGTGGCAAACGTTACAAACACAAGTGGAAACGGACACAATACCCTGTAGTACAAAGTTGACGGCCTGTCTCTCTGCTTGGTTTCGAAGGCTCCAGTCAGCGGAGTGAATGTGAGGGAGGGAACGGCGCCTTCCCATTATGGACTTGACAAAACCTAAGGCATCAATAAGAAAGAACACACACAGCAACTTATACACTCATTCAGCCTTATTATACTCAGTCACTCATTCACACGCAGACTCTTTACGAATCACTCATGCCAGTGCATTCCGGGGTAAGTCAGACAATAGCTCAAGCTTTACGCATAAACCCCTGTTGGAAAAGAGTGAGGTCAGCCAGTGGACTCATTCGGAAAATCTTTTTCCCAGAAGCACAGAGACGCCAGGGGCGCAGAGAGGACACAGCATGCATACGTGTAACAGTGTTCCGGAATGTGTGTGGCTTAGTGTGGGCATGTCATACGAACAGATAACACTGATGATGCATCACTGGAATGCGCTATTGTGTTTCTCTGATGAGAATGGGTGCTGCATCTTTGTTTTTGTTTGTTGATTTGCATTTGTTTTGGGAGTATCAATTTAGAAGTTTATGCCAGTAACGTTGCCAGTGTACATTACTTTTCAAAGTTTCCACACTTCAAATCTCTGGACACTTAAATAGCCCACCCTTAATGATAACAACAACAACAAAACTGTCATAATAATGTTAATGATAAGAGAATTTACATTACTGGGTGAACATTCCCTTTAAGACACTTTGAAAAAGTATTTTTAGGTGAAAAACCATTGTATGGGTCAAAATTAGCATTTTTCTTTTATGCCAAAAAAAAAAATCCAGGGGCTATAAAATAAAGATCAGGTCTCTTTAAGATATTTTGTACATTTCCCTTCGTAAAATATCAAAACATCATTTTTGATTGCTATCCATCGTATATTTAGTTGCATCTCAGCAAATATTGTGCTATCATCACAAACCATGAATCAATGAAAAGATTATTTACTCAGATGATCTATAAATCCTAATTTGGTTTTGTGGTCCAGGGTAACATTTGTAGTTAATGTTAACAAACTGGAGGCCATTTTAAGGAGCATTAACTACCCTCAAGTTATTCTCCTTGTCACCTCTGAGAAAGACCTCTGAGAAAAGCCCAGAGCAGAAGATTAGACGCAATCACACTCCTCCTGGAACTCCCAGTTCTAGAACATTTTCATTTCCAAGAGAGAAAGTTCAGTCCTTCTCTGTATTATTTTCTAGAATATTTCTTCTCTTTCTCAGAACCCACTGAATTACCAGATAAAATGATAGCAGGTGTTTTGTTGCTGTGTGAGAGGCTGTGCAGGCATTGTCAATGCCTCCAGTTTTGAAGATGTGCAAATACATCTTTACATTTGAATGAAAATTGGAGTTTCTATGCTTTTTGTTTATAGTTAGAATCTCTGTGACAGTACTACCATCTTAAAATTAGGGGCGTGAATCAGCACTGGTATCTCAATTTGCTTCAATTAAGATTATCATGTCAACAATGTGATTCATTTAGATATCATCATGCATCACATCCTCATTTTTCAATATTACAACACATGGCTACATTTTCATATCAAATTTACAGCACATTTATTTTGTGCAATATTTATTATTATTATTTTAAAATAAAATTACATAAGCAGGCTATTTTTAAAACAATTAATTATTTATTAAAAAAGGGTTCAAGTATCTGGAAGTTTAACAACCATCATAGTAGTGGGTTTTTCGTTTTCCTTCAGCATTACTGCTGTTTGATTATTAGCGGGTCTCTTGGTTGTTTCTAACATGCACAGGAGCAGGAAAAAAACAACCCAAGAATCGATTCTGAAATGTTTAGAATCTGAATCAAATTTTTTCCCCTCACCCCTAACATATATATATATATAGAAAACAAATCTAACACAGTCTCTTATATTAACTCATTTGAACCTATGCTATTGTATTTAATGATGTACTATTAGATCTTTTTTATTCCTTTATTAGGACAGGACAGTATTTTAGATAGGAAGCGAAGAGGAGAAGAGAGGACGGATGGGAAAGGTTCACAACACATTACGGTCAAAGCACCACAGCATTATATGCCGATGTGCTGCCCACAAGGCTATTTCTGCAAACCAGCCTTTATATATCTGGCTTTTAATCATTCACACTTATCTAATACTTTATGTCCCCTTTTATTTACTGTTTTTTTATTTTGTCATACACTGTTTTAATATTTCTGACCACAATACAGCACACCAAACAAAATGTATATTTCATACTTTATAATGATAGTAAAACAGCCAGTAAACTGTAAATTGGACATTTTAAAGCAACACTCAAATGAAACTAGATGGAATATAATGGCAGCAGAAAATGTAACTATGTGAGTCACAGCAGGAGAAGTGAGTATGTGTGACTTAAGTTCACACCATGGTGTAAAAACTATGATGTGTGTAATATCAGCAAGTGTGGCCTAACGGCAGCTCTATATACTCAGTGAACTGTGAAGTGAGTGAGTTTTGTGAAAGAGTGTCTGCTTAGATTTTTCAGCTCTACTTCTGTGTTTATCAAATACACACCGTGTTTGTGGCAGTGCTGGATGGTGTGCTGGATGAAGGACGGCACCTCTCTGTACGTCTGTAGGAAAGTGTCCTGAAAACGACTGGCCTCTTCTGCATTCACACCCAGAATACCAGACAACCGCTCTCTTCCTGTGTGTCAGTGTGTTGAGAAAGAGAGAAAGTCAGTGGACAAAACAAGAAAGAACAGAAATATTCCAGGCTTAAAACAGTTCAAGGTGAGACAAAAAAAGACAAAATGAGGTGAGATGAGGCACAGAGTGATTTTGAGAAATAGGTTAAACTGAGCACCCCATTCTCCCAATGTTGCTATGACGACAACTACCATGACAACAAATGTGATGAAATAAAAACAACATATTATTGGAGAGCTCTTACTCTTCCTCTCTATTGATACTGCTAATGTAAAATATCAAGACACAATATTGTCAACTGTTTGGTTAACATTCTTCCAAATATTTTATTTTGTGCTTAACAGAAGAATTAAATTAATACCCGACTGAAACGACTGGTTGTGTAAATTATTAAAAACATTTTTGAATGAAGGATCATGACACTGAAGTAATGGCTGTTGAAAAATTTGCCTCATATTTAAAACACATTCATAAAAATATTAATAAACAGAAAACAGTTAAACAACATAACTGTTTTACTATTAAGTCTTATTTTGTTTTTACCATTTTTTATCACCCAACAGGCAGTAAGGACAACTCTCAGGAAACTTAATAGCACACCTCGCCTTATTAAGCCACACAATTTGAAGCATCATGTCCACAGCACAAATAAGCTCAGTGTAAGAGTTTATACTTAGGTCTAATGGTTTGTTCAGATCCCTAATTATAGTTAAGGACACCAGTGATGTGTCTCTAATAAATATCTAGGAAATACTGTAGCATCAGATGTAGTGTAGCTACTAACAACTTGCTTTAGAAAGTGTGCAATACTCCAACCAATCAAAATGCCAAGAATTTCTCATTAGTCCAGCTACAGAGTAACAACTAGTCACATGACATGGCTAAAATCCATGCTACTTGCTTTAGTTTATGCATAGTGACCTGTTGAATAAAGCAGGATGGAGTTCATATACCAGCAAGACTCATTTTTATCTGACCTTCTGTCTGCTTGTAATAGAGATTATTTCTCGACAGAGAGAGATGACTATATGAAGCTTGTGATCAGGGAGATGAAGGCAGCAGCAGGCACACAGAAATGATAAGTGATTGAGATCATTTGCTTTCTATGCCCCTCCTTTTGCCTAATTACTCCAACCTCTACATCTCTAAACCATGCTTCTCTCTGGGATACTCAATAGTTAGTCTCTCATATTCTGACCCACTTGTGTGTGTGTGTGTGTGTGTGTGTCCACCCCTCCCCCTTGGATATAAGTGTGTGTTTTTGATTGTCTTCTATGCTACACCTCTTTTTAGTATTCAGTAACCATGGCAATCCTTTGCTTTCTGCAAGATTATCAACATATGCTGACACTGTAGCACTCTCACCCCCTCTTTCTCCACTCACTTTTTACCAGCACTCAGTCACTCATTATTCCCTTCCTCACTCTGTCTCTCTCTTTCTCGGCTTTCCTGAGATGGCATTATGGTCGAAATGAAAATGCGTCGCTCTGGCTCAACAAGCTGTGTGCCTTTGTAAGAGTGCAATAAAAGTTTTATTCTGTATTCAGCACACAAACACATTTTGGTGAGCCACTTGTGAGATGCTGGACTGAAAAATATATATATGAGGAAAAAAAAAAAAGATGCATTCAAGCTGACCCAGTTAACGTAAAGTAGAACAGTGACACCCTCCTTCAGTGCCTCCACACACACATAATAAGATTCTTCTCTAGTAAGGTTGTAGTCATGGAGGCCACATTCTGGGAGATCTCTGTTAGCAACCACTATGAACAATAAGGCTCTCTGCACTTGACTCACAGAGCAAAGCCCTTCAGTCTGAGCCTAAACTTTTCTCATTATATCCTTCTATTTCTACCAAAGTCTATTTCATTCTTTCAAAAATAAGTTTTTGTATCTCTGCTTTGCCTATGCCACAACCATCCCTAGAGATATGAATATGGATAGTTTATTTACATTTTTTAAAGAGTCAGTGGTGTTTTTAAATATTATAAAAATTAGGGTCAGTACAATAAATAGAGTGTATATATGTATATATATATATATATATTTTTTTTTTTTTTGTTTGTTTTTTTGTTTTCTTTTTATTTATAAAGAAGTATTGATAGTAATGGCCTTCCAACTGTAGACATTCATGTGCGCCATCACCCTGTCAGAGCTGTCAGGATGTCATTTTCTTGCTGCTTCACAGTAATTAGTAACATGGTATTTACGGTTCAGAGGCGCGCCCATGAGCACAGATGCCAGCATACAGTACTTCATGGCACTGTGCGCAATAGGCACAAAAGAGAAGCTATGCAGTTTAAGTCAGAGAAACAGCACCTTTAAATGCATGGTTAAAATTAATGATAAATAATGCCATGTTCTGAACTTCCTGTAGATAGAAGAGATGGTGTGCATGCAAGTAACATGGTTCTCACCAGCTCCATAAACCACAGAGTAGACGATACGTTTGGCATGCTCTCTGTCCTCCGGACTTACTCTGTCCTCACTCACACCCTTCCTAAAGACAAAGACAGAGACATTTATGTAATGAAAGTGCTAGCAGTGCTGGTATGCTGGAGGCATCAGTGTTTGTAAAGTGACAGGGAAGCAGAGGCTGGCCAGCAGATGTCTTACTGCATTAAAGCAGCGGCCAGTGTTGGGTCAGCACTCACACTTTATTATATCAAAATCTCAGCTCTTTTGGGTGAGCAACACGCACACACATAAAAGAAGAAATATACAAACAGCAATGCTGTGATGATCTGGGGTCATTAGAAAGCGAGGCACATATCTATTCTCACACACAAACTGGGCTCATGTCAGCAATCACATCACACTTTGTCTTGACAGGCCTGTCACCGTACGCTACGGTAACTGTGGAGATGTGAGCATCAGACTGATCGTCTCTCATCTCTCTCGATCATTTCTCTGTCTTGCTCTCTGTCTGGTTGACTGCACACAGCCTCAGGGTGAAACACACAGACTGGTACTGCAGAACACTTTGCCCTCTTGTCAGCCTGTTTATTACCTTTTGCTTGTGTGACAAATAGAATAGCATTCTTTAAACTCTTTTTGGTCAACTCTTGGTAACTTCTTAACCTGTTACACAAAGTATGAACATTAAACTTTGTAGACTTGTTTTTAAATACCACACATATGAAGTTTCTACTAACCATTAGAGACATCACATGACCAGATCAGAAAAGGTGCACACAATCATTCCAATATTTGGATTTGGTAAGATCTTATGCTCACTGAGGCTGCAAAAATTCTATAACATTGTGAAATATTATTACAAGTTAAAATAACAGTTTTCAGTTTTAATGTTTTTTAAAACATTATTTATTCCTGAAATGGCATTGCATAATTTTTTTCTGTCAGTGTCACATGGCTTAAATACATAAAGAAATGCATTTTTTGCAACATTATAAATGTATATAATGTCACTTTTGTTAAATGTAACACATCTATGATAAATAAATGAATTCATTCTTTAAAAAAGACTTACTGACCCCAAACTTCTGGCACATTGAGAACATGCATGCTTAAAAAACAAAAAAAAAACAAAAACATGTTCTATATGTGCATAATATACACTATATGGGAATGTATACCCACCACTGGGCTGCCAGCATGGTGAATGCGTCTGCTTCAGTGTTCTGAAAGATTCTCAGCAGCTGTGGGTCAGCTGACAAGTGAGCCAAGAGACGCAGCTCCACCTGACAGAAATCTGAACACACACACACACCCTGATACAGATTTCATAATGACCTCTTCCAAATTTAATCTTCAACCACAACTTTTCATAACTCCCCTTACTAATAAAAAGAAAAGAGGATGATGATGACATTGTGTGTGTGTGTGTGTGTTGGCACCTCCCCCATCTGTGAACAGTAACGCATCCAGCAGCTTTTCTGTTAGATAAAAGTGAATTTGTGAGAGGATAAGTTCACATTGCAATACAGGCTGGGTGTGTATGTGTGTGAGAAAGAGAAAGAGAAAGAGTCTACACTGCGGTGAATGTCAGAGAGCTGACTCACCCTCACACACACACACACACACACACACACACACCAACATTGGCACCCAACATCACCCTGTATGTAGATCATGAGATAAATTATGTGCATAAATGTTGTATATAAACTGGCCTATCAAGCAAATTCAGAGTATTCTAGTCTTTATTTGATATGGTAGAAAGAGAGAGAGGTCTGAAGAAGAGAACAAGTTATGTGGTTGTTACTGCCCTTTATTGATGTGTGTTTGTGTGTGTGTGTGTGTGTGTGTGTGTGCGAGACCAGTTTCAGGGAAGGAGGGAGAGGAAATGTCTTATCTTTGGCAGAAGCAGCAGCTCAATTGTGAGTTAATCTGATCTAAATTGCCCAGCATCAGCTGAAGGTTTGAATGGACAATGAAGATCTCTAGAACAGAGCTCTTCATTTTAGATGTATTTTATTTTTAAAACAATGTTGTTTTTTTCACCTAAGCAAGTTAAGCAAGACCATATTAATCATTTTAATTAATTTAGATATTTTAGTTTAATTTCATGCTTTGATGCAGACCAGATGGTCACTTTGGATTGAACTACATCAAAATTTATTCTGTAAATTAGCTTCTTTAAATGAGCTACTGTCAACCTTTTCCATTATCATGATGGCTAGAAATACAATAGAAGCAATTTAGGTTAAGTTTAATCTAATATGCCTAAAGTACAGACCCATATGACCATAACTGAATTCCCTTTACAGCTTTTTAAAGGAGTTTGTTTTATTAAGTCTATTCTTCGACTAATTTCTCCTTTTTCTAGCAGCTTTTTAAATGTCAAACTTTTTTGGCTCATTTCTCAGAATAATGTCAATATGAGATTTCACTCATGTTCAAGTTCACTCATGTTTTTGTAAATTTACTATAAGAATCAACTGAAAGCTACTTTATACATTGCTATGACATTGAAACAATGAAACCTTTTTCACTCACAAAATGAATGCAGCTCTAGACTTTGATATTCTGGATCCTAGAAGCTTGTTCTTGTTTTTAACTTGCTTGTTAAAAACTGGTAGTTTATTTTTAGACCTATTTGGAAAATTGATAGTTATTTTGCACTAAAGTTTAAAGATAAATATTGACATTAAATATTAGCAAAAGTCTAATCAAGCATCAATAGGCATAGCCTTCTCTTGCCCATTTAGTGACAGATTTTTGTCTATGGTTCAAAAGTAGATATTTGGGCTTATAAGAACAAGATTCCTTTACTCAGAGCAAGCTAAATTAAGATCTGACAGAGAACATATTGAAGAGAGTGGCTCTATTAATACGAGTCTGGTCTTAGTGCAAAAATAGTCCCACATTGATTCATAAATTAAAAGATGGTCTAAACATAGGCATACAAAATCGATACCTTCATAAGCAGAGTGCTTACATACCAGATAGATGTGTTTCCCTGTTCAATTTAGTATTATTTTATTTCAGTAATTTTAGCAATTATATTATTTCAGATAATTGCCAAGTCCATTAAATGTTTTCATCTAATATTCATACTTTACTTAACAATAACAATGCAACCAGCAAATAGAAAATAATTTCTAAAGAGCTTGTTTTCATATTGCACTGGCTTAAATGTAAAAATCTTGATTATCAACGATGGTTATTGTGGTTTTCATATGAAATCCATCCTGTTTCCATTGAATTTAACTCATTTTGTCCATCTCCTCTCACTCTACCTTAAAATAAATAAATACAAAATCAATAAATCAAATGAATATGTAAATACATTAAACAACATTGGAAAAAAATCAAAATGCTGTGGCTCTTTAGTTCAGTGTCTGCTTCACCTCTCTCCTCAAGAAGTGAAAAGAGGGCTTAAAAACCGACTTATTGAAAGGTGGTATTGACTGAAGCAGCTATTAAGAAAAAAAAGATTGCTAGGCCTTGGTTTAGTCAAAAAGACCCTGATATAAAAGGATAAAGTGAAATATTATGGTTTGACCTGAAGGCTCAGGAGAGAGGTTTCAGGAGAGATGCAGGGGATAAAATAGGGGGAGTTCAGTCTGCTTTAGAGGCCACCAGACAAGCATGGAACGAGGGATGACTTTGTCCTCATTCTTGCCTCTCTCTGTTCTCCTTCTGGAAACATCCGGGCACACTGCACAATTGGATGTGACAAGGCCACCACAGGGACAGGAACTCACACTGCTACAGAACCACCCCAATGCACACACACACACACACACACA
>JAUCMS010000127.1:828699-859981 GCA_032357445.1 Enteromius radiatus | reverse complement strand
GTGACAAGGCCACCACAGGGACAGGAACTCACACTGCTACAGAACCACCCCAATGCACACACACACACACACACACAGACTCAATATGCACATGTCAGCAAACATATAAAATGAATGAGTACTCCTGAGGCTGAAAAATATCAAAGAGACAAAAACCAATTAAGTGATCTTGCATTACTCCCTTGTGTCACCATCTCTCTCTCTCTCTCTCACACACACACACACACACACACACACAGAGCTTAGAGGATTTGTGTAACTTTGCTTTCTGGCCAGCAGATGAAATTGTGGGCCAGAACAGGCTGTTTCCAATGTTGTGATTATGCTATTGCCATGGGGTCTGAAGGCTGGTCTCTTCTGCTGCAGGTTACACTGTCCTTGCTGTGACACCGTTATATAACAACACACTGACACACCTCACACACGCTCAGTGCTGTCTGAACAAACAAACACATACCCAGACAAACAGGACAAGTACTTGTCCTAAACAGTATTAGTACTGTGCACATCACAGCACACATCCCTACAAACAAAATAACGCATCAAATAGAGGAACAATTTTTGCTTTTCAAAGACCACCTCTCTCACCTGCAGAGAGGAAAGTCCAACCCTCTCGTGGAATGAACATGGCACGTGGATGGACAGTCACTATGTCAGAGATCTTTCCTATATACATACATAAAAACAAACATTAGTATCATCACAATAGTATCATAGTATTTCTATTTTAAATCTTCACCATACAAAGAACATGAAAACACAACTCGATGAAGAAAAGAGGATATTGAAAGTCAAGAGAAAGATGAATGAAGCTCTGTAGTTGCTTTAACACTTTGCCGTAGATCACTGACAAGTTAAGTAATATCGCATTCAGTTTCGTGGGGGATTCTTTTGCGATACTGAACCCAATATTGCCTAGCAGTGATCTATGGCTCTGTGTATTAACTGCCACTTCATTGGAAAACAGCCAGTGGAGATTAAGTGTTAATCAAAGAACCGGCTTTAATGACGAGATGCGCATGAATATATTGAGCGATATATTGCCCAGTCCTAGTTATTAAGATTAAAAAACGTAGTATGTCTATATATTAAAGCTTGTAGACCTATTAGTATTTGCAATGGAAGCATAAAGCCCTTTCAGAGACAATTCTAAATAGGCCTGTCTCAATAATCAATATATCGATTTATCGTACAATATATGTACATGACCTCAATAATTTTTGGTGATGTGCACATTATATTTACCTTAAAAAAAGCAATAAAAAAATGTAAAATAGTGTAGCTGCTAAATAGTGATTGTGTTTTTCAGCAATAGTGTGCACTCTTACTTTTCAGAGAAAAAAAAGGAAAAATCTGTAGATGGAAAAATCTCCATATAAGTTCTTTGTGCAGTTGTCTATTCAATTTTTTTAAGGTAGCCTATCTAATATTTTGATACTTAGTTTCCATGATCTAAATATTTTTAAGAATTCATATATATAAATTTATATATACACACACACACACAAAGGTGAGTGTCTGATTACACACATACTTTACCTTGGATGTACTGTTCCTTAGAAATCTGCAGTGGCTGCTTCGGAAGAGCTTGAAAATTCTGCATGAGGAAAGAACCAGTTATTATTAATTTGAAAGCATCTGATTCAGTCACCCTGAAAAGCACAGCACAGTGCCTCTCACATCCAATACCACAACACAAAGAGTAGGTTAAATTTAGGCCTGGCTTTGACAAATATGCAGACTTCAGAGCGCTTAAAAAAAGCCAATCGGGACCGCTAAGGCATGTGCGGTCTGTCCAATCAGAAAATGAATAAGATCTGTTTCTTACAGGGTTTTTAAATTAATTTCAAAATGTCTCTATGAAGAAATGTCAAATATGCTTAGCCCTCTATCTATCTAGAGAGGGATGAAAGAAACTAATAAGATGAAGAAAATAAAGTATTAATCTGGTGAAGTGAAAGTATTAAGACTGGTGAAGTCATGAGAGCTTTTTCTGAACTATTTGCCTGACAGATGGTCTCCAGTCTCTGGATCTGAAACCGACCCCTGGCCTCGTGCTCTTAAAGCAGAGGACTTCTATGAGTTGCCGGTGGTAAAACCATCATTAGTCCCGCTTTTCCTCCAGAGGATAGAACTAATGTAGACAACTTTCATCTTTAAAGAACAAATTAAGCTCTCAGGACTTGAAAAGACTCAGTAATCATCAAATGTGTGTGAGAGAGACAATGATGCAAAGACAAAGAACATGCCAAAGGGAAATGATGGCATGCACAATTTGTGTGTGGAAAAAAAAAAAAGAGTCTAAATAAATATCTGTGGGTTTTGTCTGAATGAGAAGAGATTGCTGGTAGGAAGGTCAGTTTCTCTCTCCTCCCAGTGCTTCATTGCAGCTGTAAATCTGCAAACGATGAGAGAGAAGAAAGATATACAGCTTCAAGGCCAGTCTCACACACGGCAATGTTTCTCTAACACAAAGTGTTTCCTTCTCAGTTTAACCGTGCAGTCATGTGTGTCTTGAATTGAAAGTATTTTCATTACTGAAACATTTAAAACACAGCCTGCATAAAACATTTTAATATCAGTGCCAAACGATTGATAGTTTTTACATTTAATGTGAAATGTGAAGAGGGGCCTAATGCTAGATCAGCATTCTCACCGCCCCATGTCTGCATGTGTGCATCTCTATTAGAACTGCAGTATCTGTGATATGATCCTGTCTGAAGATCAGCCTTGTGCTGCAGTTTTTAGCATGTGTGTAGGAACGATCTCAGGTTATTGTGTGCAGTAAATCTGTTGTCTGGGTTTGATAGATGCTGGTAGTCTGGGAGGGAGGAAGAGTTTTTAATAGCACCTGAGGCTCACTGCTTCTGTTTGAGTAGCTCTATTGATCTACAGTAATATAATACAGACGAAAAGAGAGGTAGAGAGTCTCTATGAGAGAGCAAGAGAGGGAGAGAGCTTATTCTTTTCTTATATATTATTGGTACACAGCTCTCTGGAATCCTTGATTCTGATAGGTCGGTTTCAGTATTTCACAGTCAATTGCTTTTGTATAAACATATGTAATTGACCAAAGCAACCTTTCTTTAGGAAATAGTTTCAGATACATTCAATACCTATGTCAATCTGTTTGGTATATGGACACGTAATAAGATGGATAATCATAGTCAGCCTGTCATTTATGTAAAATAAACTTAAAACGTAAAATTAATTTGTATCTATTATTAGGTTTAATTCATTATTTATTTGAGGCAATTCAGAATAACTACAGTCTGAAATATTGAGAAAAACTGAGTGGATACAAACACTCAAAGATGGGGAAAAAGAGAGAAACAGAGAACAATGATAAAGATAGAAGGAAGCGCAGAGGGAGGAGAACAGTGGTATTGATCTGAGGATCAGGCTGGACTCAGCGCTTCAACTCCGTCTCTAATCCACCTTAATCTGGACAAGAAAATGCTGCTCACCCTGCTTTTCTCACACAAACACACAAAAGGGCACATTAACACTCTTACACATACACTGGCACTGAATACACTCTATGAAAGTCAAGACTTGAGAGTGATCTGCCTTATATACCTTTCCTCTCATCCTTTTTTTCCCTCTCTATGTTCTGTTCTTTTTTTCCTTGCACACATTCTTCACTCTCATGGCAGGTGATTTAGCTAAGGTTGTGGAATGCAGATTGAAGCACACACCACTGCTCATCCACAGCTCAGCTGATCAATTATTCAATAGAGAGACAGGGAGAGAGGGCAAAAAGAAGTGGAGAACAAGAAAAAATGTGTGTGTGTGATGGGCTTGCAGTTGTCACTTCAAACAGCAAAATCAATTAATACTCAACAGCAATCCTTAAAGTTACTACGAAATCAAAATGGAGAATTCCCTCTTCATGGAATATTGCAGTGTTTATTATAAACAGTTTGTCCATGGCATGCCCATCATTACTTTTTTAATTCACACACCCACATAATAATAATAAAAAAAATGACTTGCCCTCACAATATCTCCTCTCTGATGACATGTGCACTGACACAAGGCCAGGACAATAATCCCTCCCATCCAGCAACCTAAAAGGCAAAAAAACCTCTACAAACTATGAAGATTAAAAAATGGAATGGATTTTAATTTGTGAACTCTATACTTTATCATATTTGATATACTTAGACATACAAAAATATGCCAAAACCCTGTAGTACACAATTTACTACATGCCTTCAGCTACAGTTATGCTTTTTTTACAAGTACAAGGCCTTGCAGTATATTTAAAAAAATGTCCCTGATTTCAGTACGCAAAAGCTTTATTGATTTTTATAAACTAAACAAAGAATATTTTTTAAATGGCTTATAATATTGAAGATAAAGATTTACCAAACTGAAGCAGCTTCAGTTTATTTGATTAGCTATAAATAGTTTTTAATCAGTTCTGAGGAAGATGTATTTGTACATCTCCAATATTTCATTGTAATGCTTTGTATTATGTTTTTACCCATATTACGATATGCTTTAAGACGACATTATTGGCAGATATACAGTGACCGCTGATATTTATACACTGTTATACAAGAGTTCACAGATTTACATTGCAAGCTATCAGAATTTCATCTTACGTTTTGGCTCATATATCAGTAACTGCACTAAACTGCATATTTTTGTCTCTGAATAGAACTGAGGTGACACTTTATGAGCCATTAAAGCCTGATGTCATATGACACTCAACAACAAAAAAAGCTATACAGATTTAAATTGTTTTATTATGCTGGATCACATTTTCTCACTATTAACTATTACTTTAGCCCTAGTAAACTCATAAATTGCATTATAGTTAGTAATGTAGTTGTTAAATTAAGGTATTGGGTGGGATTAGGGATGAAGAACATGGTCGTGCAGAAAAATATGCAACTATTTAATAGTAACAATTAGTCCAGAGTGTTAGCTCAGCTACAGGTTTAACATACAATTTTATTTCAAAACATTAGATTCTTCTGACAATTATTTTATAGGTCAGACTTTACTAGGTTAAAATGGGCTAAAACTGAGCTGATAGCAGGTAAAAAAAAAAAAATCACTTTAGTAATATAAAAAACATAGTGCATATATATATATAGAATGAGTGAGAATGAGTGAGTCGGTTGATTCATGATCTTTCAGATCTGCCTGCTCAGCTCGACCAACAAGCATCACCGGGGGCGTGATACTAATAGTTCTGACAGCAGGGAGTGATCGGCCCAGCCCTCAGAGTCGATACCCTGCACACTATGAGCAACCTGCAGAGCGCACTGCAATACGCACAGCCTCAGTGGTGCAACAAACCCACCCACTGTTCTTCTCTGTTTCAATATCACCCCCAGCACAGGACTTCCCTTCATTTAAACCCTCACACACACACACACAGAGAGCTGGCACTGCAAGAGCGTTGCCAGGGTGACAGAAGGCTGGTCTCCACCCTGCAGGCCTCTCCCCTCCTGAACATATGCTCCACCAGTATTAACACACACATACAGTGATAGTCAATAAGTGATCTCTCGCTCGGTAACAGACATGGTAATAGTCTATCGCTCACCGCAAACACTAACAAATACCACAAACACTCATCTGCCTCTGTTTATACTGATTTTACAGTACATACTCTTTTTTTCTCTATGTCTGTCTTTCTGTCCGTCAATCATCACAGTGGCTTCAAATTACTGTGCGACATACTGCGTTCAGTCACAGTGGGGTTGGGTGACGACTTTGCCATCGCCCTGGTTACAAAGACAGATGACAAGGCAAAAAGAAACCATGTAGCTTGGGTCAGCTCCTTCTGTTACTGCTGACACACACACACAATCAATATGCATCACTCACACAGACGCCACCCTTCAGGTCCCCGCAGCTGTTGAGTCAGGTCCTCTTTAATTATGTGAGTAGAAGAGGAAGTGTGTGATTCACTGCAACCACAACATAGGGAGGCTTGAATTTATGCATGTTGAGCGTGCATGAACAATTGTAACTGTACTGTGAATGTGTTCGCTCAGTGGAAGTAACAGTCTCACACCTCTTCCCTGATGTGACATTCAGGAAAAAATGTTAATTTCCCTTAGGACAACTATTTGGTTTAAATGCAAAGCATTGGTATCATGAACTAATAATGGAACATTTGTTTTACACCATTTATTAGTTTAGGTTCATTTATAAATATATTGTACTGTTCAAAAGTCACAAATAAAAGTGCATTTAAAAAATCTTTATTCAATTTGATGCATCCTTGCTAATAAATAATTAAACTCACTCACTCCAAACTTTTTAACAGTAGAATAAACTAATAAAATGTAATAATTAACAATGTAATAAATTAAAAATGTATAAGTATAACTAAACTGAACCAAAGATGAATAAATGATGTAGAGGTATTGTGCATTATCACAATACAATAGTTCTTTTACCTAAAATGCAAATCTTACATATTTTCCCAAAACATCATTGTACTGTAATTATTTATCATTAATACAAAAGTTCTCACTCCAGGAAGATGACCAGAATCACAGCATCACACTCCATAAAAAGATGATGAGCATGCAATATTCTACACAGGCTTTTATCCAAAGTAAATTGAATGAATGAAGGATAAAACATAAACAATTCATGCCAACGAGGCAAGAACATCAGAAGTTCTGAAATACAAAGCCCTAAAACTGCTCAGAAGAATATAGGCTAGAGCAAAGATGAAAGTGAGAGATGACGAGTCAAGTGAAATAATAGAACTTCAACATCTAAGCTTCTCCAGTGGGAATGCAGCTGCCGGCACTGTAAGGTTATCTACTGAAGAAGAAACAGCTGAAATTTAATAATTCTCAGTCAACAGATTCTACAATGGCTCTACTGCTCTGGGCTGCTGCCATCTGCTGGAAGCTCTGCATCTCTGCAACTAGCTCATCTTTACCGCAGTACCAACAACGCCCACTCAGAAGATGATTATTACACACAGGGGTGTTGGATGCTCATTAACCGACACAACAGGGGGTTGAAGCGATACAGAGTGAGAGTTGGAGTGTGTGTGCACACTCATTAGCTATCCAAGGCGTGGGGTGGGGCAGTAACAACGGGCCAGTAACGGCAAGAGAAGCTGCTACATTGATTCAAAGGTTAAAGAAGTTTGGATGATTAATTCATTGAACAATGTAAGCACAGAAATCACCAACTGGCCCTTCAAAGACCTTCACGGACTGTATACCACATCTTTTCTCAAGAATATAAACAATTTTATGTTAGGGATTCCTCAGAATAGCACCATTTTATTTCCATTCCTTTTCAAGTGAAATTACTCCCCACTGTACACCCTTCCCGGTGTTTCCGCGCAGTTTCCGTGGCAACAAACCCTTCAATCACCCAGCCGATGGGTGAGATCCATTTACATCCCATAGCGGCACCCTGTTGGCATGACAACGGCGAAACATGCTGCCTCTGCTGTTTCTGAGGCTGAGTAAGAAATACAGTAGAGGCCTCAAACACACACGCATGCACTGTACAATATACACTCTATTCTAAGGTGAGCTGATGGTGGGGACTAACTCACTAACCTGCTAATGGCCTGTTAAACACATCAGAGACTGAATTATCTGGGATATGGCCAAAAATATGTAAAAATGTTTCATATCACTTTTGATATTGATAATATCTTATCATTTTTATTAAAGGCAGATTTTTGCTACTAAATAAATGCTGTCAAAACCAGATCATTAATTGTGGTTTTGAACTACTCTTTATGGTCAGAACACAAAAAACACTTCACAGTTGCCTGAAAGTAGTTCTAGCTTAAGTTAGGATGATAATGGAAATTTATGCTCATGATAACAAATACTAACATCTGTAACAACTATATAATATAATATAATTATTATGACTTGAGTTTTATTAAAATAAAACTAATTTTAAGCTCTTCAAAGTGATTATACTGCAGTTTTTGGTAAATCCCTGTAATATAACTTTAACTATTCTTCCCAGCTTTAGAAAAAGCACAATGAGCAAAATTGTTGATGATGCCAAGGCACAGATGTTTCTAAAGCCTGCGAGACAACAGAAACCACAGTAAGATGTCCCTCAGCCGCTCTCTCTCTCATTAGCACACTGTTGTCGCATTCCCCTCTCTTCTCACTGCTGTTATTCATCTGCTACTGTTTGTGTTGTGTGGCAAAAGCTTAATAAACACAGAAATGGAGTCCCATGCAGAAAACCAATTAACATTGATGGTTGTTGTTTTAGAGCTCATCAAACCAGGCACTGTGAAAATAATAACACAGACGTACATCTCATTGACTCTTAATGGGTTACTTTGGCTTGTAGAGGCTGGTTTGCTGTATGATGTTTTTGTTTCAGCCCGATGCTCAATGAATGCACACTTGTTTGTAGTGGATAAACAGATACAGTGCTTTGTTAGGGCAGTGAGAGGTTTTGTTGAGGATTCCCTATTGCACGCTCCCCTTGAAAACATAAAAGGTGGAAAGATAAACAAATGCAAAAAGTACACACACATGCATAAACACCTGTGATGTGACCCATTTTTTTAGCGCCAATGTTTTCGTGGTAAAGTGACTCATCAAATGCACTATATAGACAGAGCTCTGAATGCAGATTTCAGAGTGTGAAAATCACTGTCCACATGGGACCATAAGGTCTGTCAAAATCAAAAATCATTCTGTCAAATTATGTAAATTAGGCCTTATTTGGGGAAGAAAAAATATGCATAGACCTATAATACCTATCATTTAGGATATTATGTAAAGAAAGAATATGTAATCTGAAAGAATATGTAATATGCTAATTTTACACATCTTTAGCTCTATGAAAGTCAAATAACAATTAACAGCACCTAAATTTATCACCATGTTGGCAAATTGCTGTGATAAAAAAATAATAAATTAATTAAGAAAAAGGGACAAACAAAATGTAATCATACAGAGTATACAGAGATGAAATTCTGCACAAATGTGGTGGACCAAAATAGAGGCCTGTATATTACAAACCATTAAACGTATTATTTAATGGTGCCAGGCTCAGTGAAGGCCGCGAACACTGAACTTTGGTTAATTTAGGTATCTTTATTTACAATACTGAGAAAGAAAGGTGTGTGCAAATATGACACAGGGCTCAGCAAATAAACAACAATTGAAAATAGTTTACTAAACTAGTAAAACAGTTAACTAAAATTAATTATCACTTTGTCGTCCTCAACAAATACTTAGAGCCTTTCAAAACTATCCAGCAAAAAAACCAAAGCTTTAAAGGTGTCATGCCAAACCGGATTTCCCTAGATCTTTTGATTCAAAAAAGGTATTTGTATAGTTAATATATCATGCTAGTTGGATAACTTCAAATGTAATCATCATCTTAAAAAATAAATAAATAATATTAACCCTCAGAAAAGGGCCCAAGATCCAAGGTGACACTCCCTCCAGAGAAATACGTTGTGATTAGGTTGGTTTGAGATACGTCAACCTATTGATATGCTATTGCTATTTATATTTTTATGAGACTAACATTTCTGAACACTACTCCTCCTAGAGAAACATGTAATGCCGAAATTTCAAGAGGTGGTGCGTCTGCAAAGACTTTCTCCACGTCAGGTTTAATTTATCACCTGAAATCAAAACATCCCGATCGCTATGTTGAGCATAGGCCCTTTCACAAGAGACACGAAAACACTGGTCACAAGGCAGCGGGCCATCATTATTGCTAAGACCTTCGACAACAAGTACATATGATCACACATGCACACTCACACAATCTGGGGAAACAGCTGATGGGATCTCTTTTTCTATCACACAAATGGAATCCCACCTCCTCTCTGTGTCAGAACAAAATCTAATTAATCAGTTCACACAAACAGTGAGTCACACACCCTGAAGCAGCATCATTATACACAGCTCTGTGATGCCTTGGTGCAGCCATATTCAAATGACTTGAGAAAAGCCATGCATCACTCTAAAGCAAAACCTACCACAGCAAAGACTCATCCAATAAAAGGTGGAAACTCTTTACATTATGGAGACAATTTGTTTCTCATGTTTATTTGAGTTTGTCTAATTGTACTTTGAAAACACCTCGAGAGAGCATTTCAATGACATAATAAGCAATGAAAAATGTAGCTATTTTGAATGTCACATGGTTCGCAAAACTATTTCTCCTGAAGGTATTATTTATTAAATGCAAGGAGATTAGCCTTGGATAGAAGGATAGAAGTCTTTGGATAGCATATAAAAAAGCTGATATGAAGCCAGAGAGAAGAAAAATAAATAAAGATGAGGAGAAAGAAGTCTATCCTCATTCAACTATTCTTTGGTGTTATTGTCAAGGGTGTCTCTGTGTTTGTCTCTGGATGGATAAGTGATGTCTGGTCTTCTGTTCAAGAATACTTGGGGGATTCTAATCCAAAGGGTGGCTGATTTTTTGGTTATAACTCTAAAGCCTGCAAAAGCTTTGCCTTAAGCAAACCCATATTAAAGCTGAAAAAAAGCTACTGCCAGCCTGCTTTATTTGTATCTTGGCAGATTTGTGTGTATGTTCAAAGACAAAGGGGGAGTGAGAGGAAAGCAACCGTGAGGAAGAAGTGTGAGTGTGTGTGTTATAGAAAGATATCCGAAACAAGGCAGCCGCCCCCTCTGCAGCAAAGCAGAGACAGCATTTACATTTTCCCAACAGCAGGGACAGAATCTTTATTACACAAAACATTGGCAATAAACTGGATAAAAAACAAAAACCACACTGACTGATTGTGGGAATCAGACATACCATTAAAATTGCACAAACTTTGTGACTGGACAGTGGACATACTTTGACTATTCCTAACAGTCTCATTTTCACTGGCAAAAAATAAACAACTCCTGTGAGGTCAGTAAGATTTTTTTATTTTATTTTAAATTAGTTAAAATTAATAAAATTTTTATTTATTTGACTTATTGCTTTACTGCATATTTTTTTTTTATCAAAAACACAATAAAACAGTATAGTAACATTGTAAAAAAGTATTACAATTTAAAATACTGTTTTCTATATTAATAATACATTTAATACATTAAAAACGGCAGAGCTCTACTCTTCATGATCCTTCTGAAATTATTCTAACATGTTGAAATAGTACTCAATAAATATTTCATATTGTTTTTCAAGATGAAAACAATTCTGCTGCATAATATTTTGTGGAAGCCATCATAATTTTTTTTTTAATTCTTTGATTAACAGAATGTTCAAAAGAACAGCATTTATTAAAATCCCTTTACAACTTTTGATCAGTGTTAACGATTTAACGCATTGTTTCTGAACAAAAGTATTAATTTCTTAAAAAAAAACTTACCAAACAAACTTTTGAGCTGCAGTGTACACATATAAGCCGTCAAATACACATACAAAGCCTTACTAACATCTAACATCTGAAGCCCTCAAAAAATACACAGAATATAGTACAAAAACCGGCTATGAAAAACTGAATCTAATCCTTCTTAAATCCAGATTGCCTAAAAGCTTCTGGCTTATTCTTGCTCATGAAGGATTTTAAAAGAGCAAAAGAAGGGAAAGAAGCAAAGTACAGTAAAGTATGAAAGGCAAAACTGTAGGGGCATGCCTGGCTGTTTGATGACATAATGAAAAAACTAAACTCACTCACTGGAACACAGAGAAACAGAAGTATTAAAAAGTTGAGACAAACAGGAGAATTGCAGCTTAAATATCAGAGTTATACAGCATGATTCTAAAACATTTGAACTCTAATGATGCTCTTATCATCCCAAGGCTGCAATTAATGGCCAATGATTTTTCTCAATTAGTCCTAGCAGCTAATGAAGCTCATTTATATGCTAGCTCATCAGTGGAAATTAATTTTTAAATGCAGTGGTTACTGTTACAATACTTGGTTGGACAAACCCCTAGAGGTGATTTAACTGAATTCAGCATAAAGGAGACACAGTTCATTCATAAATGTATTTGACAAGTGTGAGGTGTAGGGATGGCTTGGAGCCCCAAATAATAACCAGCTCAATTATTCTAAAGAACAAATGACTTGAATGATAGATTGATATAGATTGATTGATGCTGGACCCTAAGAAAGACCTAGAGATGATCTACCGATTTGTCACAACACTAGAGAGAGCAAGAGAGAATGGTACAACATAATGGCGAAGCAAAGAGTTGTCTCAGAGGGGCTTTTTTTCATGTGTCTGAAAAAGGAACAGCATGACAAAATACCTCGAAAATTGGAATAGAGATAAGATAGGACAGGCAGTAACAGGCAGAGTTGAAAGAGTTGAGAGTTGAAAGGGCAAATTAGAAGCACTCACAGGATGTTTAGCCGACAGTCTGCCGCTCACTGTACTTGTCTGATTCCATGTGGAAGAAATGAACGTCTGAGAAGCAGAGACAGAAAAAGGAAAAAGCATAAACTTTACTAAACAATGACAATCTATAAATTCTGTCAGCTTAAGTCATTTAAAGAACATTCAAAATCAACAGAGGTCTAAAAAGAAAAAGTAACGACATAAACGGAAAACATTGCATAAAAAAAGGATAATATTTAAAAATAATAATAAAATATTAGAAAATACAGTTAATGATACTAACTGAATATTTCACAAGAAAAAGAACAAAAACATTGTCAAAATAATGACTAAAATGTGATACTCTTGTACTGCCACTTAGTGTGCAGAATTTGATTATAATATACTGTATGTAAAGTGTCTCACCTTGCTCATGCAAGACAAAATGCCATCCACAAATGCAGTCTTGTTCTTGTGAATCTGTCTGTATTCAAGTATAATTTTGGGCAGTGGATGCAGCTTCTGCAGTTGTAATAGCTAAACAGAGTTCAAAAAAGCCAACAACTGAATTAAAACTGATACATTCCACTTTTAATTTTAGAATCATATGCGATGAATAAAAAAAAATAATCAGTGCTCTTAGATATCTAAGAATGTCTTCTGTAACTTTTGAACCATTTCATTTTTCTGCATGTCTACAATTTAAATAATGTGTCACAGGTGATCTGAGAAATAGTTAAACTGCATTATGGTTAGTGCTGATAGTTATAAACAGTAACACTTAATGTGTCCTTGTGACTCATATTAAATGTACTTAATATTATAATAACAATAAATAATGAAGAGTTACATGCAAGTAACCCTAATCCTATAGTAAGTACATGCAGTTAATTAATATTATTATTCAGTATTTAACTGTAATTAACAAGGACACCTTAAAGTGTAACCACAACAACATCCATGGGACCACCTCATGTTTGTTTGCGCATATAAGGACATTAATTGTATACTTACTGCTGTTTCTGATGTGGACTGCTGTTTTTTGACTGTTTTAGGAAGCTTTTTATTCTCACAAAGTTCATGCAAACGCAGCTTCTCGAATAGGATCTGAAAAGAGGACATTTGTGATATATTTTTGTAATTACACTATCAACAGATTACTGATAAACCTGCATAATAGTCATTTTGAGCATCATAGGGCATCTATAATTTTGCTCAAGGCAGCTAGCTAGCAAGGTTTCAAAAGCCTTTCAAAAACACTAACCAGTCTGAGCTGTGCACTGCTGGACACCAAGAACTTCTGACCTGCAGCTTTGTGAGCCTCCTGCTCTAACTGCTTCAGCTTAGCCTGAGTAAGAGAGATAACCTAGTTGACACTTTCAAATACAGAAGCTACAGTAAACCCCACAGAGAATAATCCAGTAGTTTTTAATTCATCCCTTCCAGTCTTCTACGAGAACTGGAGAAGGATGAGAGGAAATTAAAAGCAGAAGAATGAAAGAAGAGGCGGAAGTGTAAAGAGTGCAAGAGTTTATGAAATACATATACACAAAGCACTAGAGAAAATATATATATGTGCACTCGTGAGAAAGAAGACAAGAGATATAAAAGGAGATGGTAATGTTCTTTTTGAGAAAGCAGAGGTCAACGATGGTAGATCTACAGTAGTCATTAATATATACTACACCTCAACTTATCCCTTAGGGAAGACATACCTGAGGAAAACCAGTTTATGGCTGTTTATACAATCATAATAGAATCATACAGACTCTTACCCCTAGCAACTCTGAAGTATTTTTCATGGCTTCTTTGTCCACATGCATTTTATAGCTTTCCATTACTGTGAGAGAGAAACAGGGAACAATCTTTAGGCAGCAAGTCACAATTATTGGCCAATTATTATAAATGCACAACCAAATCGAATTCATTAGACAGTGAAATATAGCTACCTTCTTTAACAGCGTTCTATTTACTCGATTACTCGGTGACAGTAATTTTAAAGATATAAAGAATGCATGTGCTGTACTGATGGCTTATTCAATCCATTAATTCAGTTACTGAAGAATTCTAGTGTCATTCCAGTTCCTCGCTCACAAATTATATAATTAAGCAAGAAAATGCATATGACAGCATCTGACAAAACTGGCAAAATTTTAAATTGTCATTTGTGGCAATTTCAAAATTTCATAATGAACATATACATGTTTGTGCATACAGTAATGCAAAAAAAAAAAATGGCAGTAGCATACATTTAAAAAGAAGTGTAAAACAGTAAATATGTAAATAAACTTACGATGATACTATGAATAGAAAATAAATAAATCAGGGAAAATGCTATTGATGTCTGCACTAAATCATTCACTTTTTATCTCTAGAATCTGTTTGCTCAGACCTGCCAGAATTGGAATCATCTTCTGTTCTACGCCAGAATAGAGCTGCCAAAGCCCCTGAGTCTATAGAAATAGAGACAGAAAATTGAGAGCTTGAGAGAAAACTGAGAAACATTGGACATAACACTTTATTTAGAAAAGATTCATTTTAAATTACCTGAAGCTTGTTTTGCAGTTCCACCATTAGATTGTACAAAAGACACAAGTTTGAGATCACCTGAGTCACCTGATAAAGCAGTAAAGAGAGGATTAAAGCCAGTGTCATTTCAAAGCTGAAATTTAGACACACAGCAAGTGTGTATTTCTGACCTTGGCTTGCCCAAGCACAGGTTGCAGTGATGTGGACGTAACTGAATATGTGTAGTGCTTGGAAAGCAGGGTCTGAAAGCAGGTTGCAGAATCTGCAGGGTCTAACAACCATGCTGCAATCTGAGGATCCATCACATGACACCCCAACACTGCTCAGAAAAATGTGATGCATTAAAATCTATAATTAATGGTAATGTTAACATTTAAACAGGTTTTGAGCATGATTTAAGAGCATCTCAATATAAACAGAAACTACTATATAAGTTTATACTATAGGAGTAGGATTAAGGTCACATATTTGCTTGTTTAATCATTGACCAACCTAATATAGCTTTCACTTTTCAAATCAACTTTCTGCTGTTTTAATTAAATAAATCCTAAAACAATTTTATATCCTGCTGAAAAAAAGATTTTCAATGTAGTCTTCAATTATCAGAGATAAAATAAAACCTCCTTGTGTGCCACCTTGTTTCCAGCTCAAGTCTTTGCTGAAGTGTTTCAGTGCTGTGCGAAGCAGGTCTTTTGCTTTAAAGCATATAAATGGCTTTGTGTCACACATCATCAGCATTAGCATCTCTCTAAGGACATACAGATACACAGTAAAATACACTGAACAACACCTACTACAGCATGCACAAACATCCTCTCCTACACTCAATTCCACATTACATCTGTAACACTATCCCTAAAACATAACAAGGACACTAGTTACATGTAAATAACTGTGTCTCTTCTCGTTTCCTCTCCAAATACAAACACACCTGGTAAAGGCATCCTGCTTTTGTGTAAAGTCTTGTTGGGCCCAAGCTGGTGCCTGCTCTAGTCTCAGGTACAGTATCCTCTCTGGTGGTCTGTCCTGCAGTCCCTCTGAATCCAAATCCCTCTTCAGCAGAACCAGCAGGCCACACACTGAAGGGCACAGCTTCTATAGGACAGTGAATGTATCCAGCCATTAATTCTCACATACAATACACATACAACATTCAGTTTTCTGTAAATCTCTCTTTAATCTTTTTTGGGATTTTATTGTTTTTGAAAGTCTCATGCTTACACAGGCTAGATTTATATGATTAAAAATACTGCAACACTGTAATATTCTGAAATACTATCATAGCATTTTCAGCAGCCATTGCTACAGTCTTCAGTACTACATGATTTTTCAGAAATCAAACTGACCCCAAACTTTTGAACAGTATTGTAAAGTATATACACCAAAATTTGTAGTTCAGCCATCTAGTGACTCTGTAATCACACCTGTTCTGGATCCAATTGTATGGTGCCATCTTGGTATACCATGGTAACAACAAATGCTTTCACTTTTCTTGCCTCCTCTAACAAATGCTCTCTCTCCTCTTGCGAGAGACGAACTGTGTCACACACCCTGGGATCAGAGGTCACACTAAAGGCACCTTTTGTGATTGCTGTGCTTCCATCTTCTTTTCTGTCTGTTTCTGAAGGCATTTCATTGCTTCCTTTGGATCCTGACTGACTTGGATCAGAGAGCTTGGGGGATTTGGAGTGATTTGGTTTATTGCATCCTTGACTCTTTAATTCTTTCTGGGGTCTGAGAGGACGTCTCTGCCTCTTAACGTTAGGCTGTGAAAGTTTTGGTTTTAGGAGTTTTTTTGAGCCCTTTACTTTTGCCTTGTGGAAGAGCTGCGAGGGGAACCTGAGGGCTCTGAGTGTCTTTTTGTACAACTCCTGTGATGAAGTGATCTTAGGAGCTTTCTGTGAGGGTCCAGGGAGTTCCCTTTTCCCAGTATGCTTTGGAAATGATATCATCTCACCATCCTGTATGTGTTAAGACAACAAATGCAAGTAGAGTTTGAGTTCAAATGTGCTCTTATATGTGAAGAAAATATTCCATGCAACTCAAATAAAGCTAATTTCATAACTTCAAAAAGCTTAAATCGGCAGCAGAGAACCATCCACACACAACCCTCCTATTCGGAGTTTGTCTGTCAGTGCCAGACAAATCAGCTTAAAAAAAGCTTCAATAAGAGAATATCTACACACAGTTCCCAGGCTGTCACTAATAAAGCTTTCTAAAGCAGGTTTTAGGCTGATGCACCCACACTTTCATCGCTGCTAGGACAAGTCTTCGTCTGGTACTTTTTAACCTCTGAATGACCCCTGTGATTCATTACATAACAGACATCTGCAGCAAGAGACTTCCATTATTCATTAGAAGGCTGTTTCACCTTGAAAGGAGTTCAAATAAAACTATACCAAGCATTCAATATACTTGCACACTAGATAACTGATCCTTTGATGTGTAGGTTTTTAATGTATAATAACATCTAGAATTCCGTGTTCTTTGTCTAGTTAAGTCTGTAAGCAGGTGAAATTATGCTGTCATTTTATGTGTGTGTGCTTTGTTCAATGTCAGTACTTGGTTACTTCATCACTATGCTGCTCTGTACTTCAAAACCCTGAGGAAGTTTTTTCTTCTCTGCACAAAGGAAAAATAAAACTTTTTTTAACATAAATGTCATAAATGCAGATTGATTCTTCATCTTCATTCCCACAATGTAATGCGTGTTGTTAACTGCACCAAGGAGAACCTCATAACTGATCCCTAAAGACTTTTTGCCTGTGCTGCCTTTCCTTACCAAATAGTTTCACAGAGAACACCTTACAGAAGAAATGCTCTTTGCAGCATAAAAAGGTCAGGACATTTTAAAGATACATATATATTTATACAAACACATCCAGGACTGCCTTCTATCAGCAATGGAGTCAGTACATCACCTGAGAGTGGGGCTGGATGCTGTGCTGCACTTCATCACTGGTGAAGGATACTGTGGATTCCACATTTCCATCTCTTTCTCCAACAGGCATCAGAATTGCATTCTCATCTGGTTGGGGAGAATCTGCGTGTAACATAAGAAAAGTGAAGAGTGTCTTAGCATTGTCACTGGCATGTGGATGCATGCATCTCATTTTTGGGGGGTGGCTTTTTGTTGCGTCATTAGCTTGTCCCTAGGCAGCTGACACAAAAAAAAATCAAATATATGGTATTCATGGATGTGCTACATGCCATCTAATATTTTAACAATATTTTTAAACAGCATTTTTTAAATGATTAAAGGGGTCATATGATGCAGTTCAATTTCTCTTTAGAGTGTTACAAGCTCTTGGTGCATGAAGAAGATCTGTAAAGTTTCAAAGACTAAAGTCTCAAAATCAAAGAGATATCCTTTATAAAAATTATGACTTATGTACATGTTTTCATAACACCGCCCAAATGTTAACACAAAGAAAGGCAGGAATATTATTCTAGCTGTAGTTGCTGGACCTGCTGGGTGTCATTGTGAAACTACTTTGATTGTGCTTCCAAAAGAGGACATAATTAGAAATCAGTGGTTAATTTGTATTCACATCACTATTCCAGAACAGTTTAACCCAAATATTAGTGTGTTCAGCTCATTTACAGAGAATGGACTCTTTTCTTAAACCACATAAACACATTGCATTACACCAAAGACACAAAATAATGTTCTTTTTAGCAAACATCATATGAACTCTTTAATAATTACCTTGTTAAATCTTGGTTGGTTTCACAAATTATTTGCAAATCAGACACTTCAAAATATGTGTTTGTACGGTCTAGCAGACCATCAAGCAATGTGCTTACCTGTTCTGCTCTTGGTAATCTCTCTTCTTTCAGAACAACTGTCATCGTTTTCCTCCACTGTGAATATTTCACTTGACCTAACAGAAGTGTCTTGCACACATTCGAGGACAGATACACTTCCACATCTTTCAGAATGTACATAGCTTTCCACTGGAAGTGACAATTGAGAGTGTCTGCTATTTTGCCAGTAATGGCTGCTCTCCAGGTCCTCAGATTTAGATGTTGGTTTCTCCACATTAGACATATGACTAATATGCTGCACTTGTATGAACCCAGCTTGGTTGGCTCTTGCCTCTTTTGAGATGTCTTCAAAAACAGAATCTCTGCTATCTTTTCCCAATCGAATCTTTCCAGTCCTCTGCTGCTTGTCCACAATATCAGATTTCTTTTCTTCTTCTCCAAATACTGGATGACAGTTGTTAATAAGCGATGTAAAATGCCCAAAGCTGAACTTCTTTACTGGAAGTGCCTCATGTTGATCACAACCTACTGAGTCAGTTTCAGAGGGGCTTGCTGGTTGAATCCAACTCCTCTTCCTGAAGGTAAGTCTATGGATCTCTGCTTCAGTCAATATGCCTGGTCTAGCCTGAGAGTTCCCAATGCTATTTAAGCTGGACATATGTAGACGGTCTTCTCCCTGTTCTATAGGTATATAAGGTTGGACATTGAGCTTTGTGATATCATCTCCAGCATAGTACAATGCAAACCTCTCATTACTAGTCACATCCTTTAACTTGAAGTGGTTTGAATCTTCCACCAGTACATCTGAATCCAAGATTCTACAGACAAAAAGAAAAAAAATATATTTTATATAATTTATTTATATAAATAAAAGATGACACTATCAGACACTCTGTCTTTTCTATGTGCTATACATAAACAGAATTTTTAATAAGAATTTTATTTGTAGTTACTGTATGTATAGTATTGCAACAATGTATACATACACATAATATAATGTATACATCAGTTTTAGGTATTACTTACCTGTTTTTCCCTGCAAACAGATCTTGATTTCTGTCATCTCTGCCTAGCTGCTGAGACAGTCCAAACCCTCTACTAGATAAGCCTGTAATTTTTAATAAGTTAAAGGTTCACACATTTTTAACACCTGTTTGTGAACTAGTCTTTCTCAAAGTCACAAAGCAGAGCTTAAAAGTTTGAGCTTGACTGTTAATATCCAGTGAAATGTGGCTTTCTGTAGGCCATAACTTGCCTCAAGTTAATATTGTTCAAATATTCTGTTTCTGACTCACTAGCTCTTCTTCTGTCTGTTCTGTGCACATACTGGACCCGAAGGGCTGATATGACACTCTGTGCAGCTGCAGAGAGAGGTGCTGCATTCAAACTGCTGCAGAGGTAACTCTCCATCTCATTTGCTGCTCTCCTAGTCCGATTTAATCCTGTAGACACACATTCAGAAAAATAGCAGTACAGTCTAAGCAGAAGGTGCTAGATTCATATCTGACAACAAAGGAACCAAAGATGCACATGCAACACAATGACTGGATGCTGTCATACTCTTCCACAATACAATACAGTATAGTAAATCCATTGATCCAATGTCTGTCAGTCAACTGAGATCTATGAAAAGATAATATACTTGGCTGGTGTTTTTATTCGGTTGAAATCCTAAATGTACTGAGGCATTGAATCAAACTGCATTTAATAATTAAAAAAACAAAAAACAAACACACACACAAAAAATAAAATTGCTCAAACACTGAGATTACAAATTATGTTTATTTACAAAGATACAACTGTTAACAGAAATTTTATTTATTCAAGATGCAGTACATTTGGTTGAAGTACAAACGCAAATTGGTGCTAAACTTTAGGTACTTAGTACAAATTTAACATACTCAAAGATCATTAACTTTTAGCAGCATATAAGATCTACAGAGATTCATAACAGAAGCAACAGCGATCCACGTAACTTCTTTATTATTTATTTATAAAAACAATTTAAGCAGGGACCCCTGTATTGTTGGCTGAAGTAGGCAAACCCTACATTTTAATTAACCCCTGCTTGAGCCTCTATATCTCTCACTGCTCTGCTTAGCAGTCTTGGGTCCAGATGGAAATAAACATACAGTTCCCTCTCTCTCCTCAGGGTGGCACTGCGTTCAAGCCTCCCTCGTTTGGCCTTCAAGTCCCCAACCACGTCCTGAAGAGATGTGTACAAGGCCTTCTGTTTGACCTCCAACTCATCAAGAACTACTGTGAGCTCCTAAACACAAAGGGTGGGTGGGAGAAGGTCAGAGAGATGTCAAGTACAGAGGCAAAGCAGAAAGCATGACAGGCATAGTAAAAGTTAAAGTGTATGCAGTGGAAAAGAGTTTGAAAAGGTGAGATGAAGAGCAGTGAGAGAGAGAACTAGAGTTAAACAACTTGCAATTATCCCTGTTCTGCTTAATATGTTATGGAAATACACCTATCCCTATATATACACACACAAACTCATTTAAAAATAAACAATTATTTTGGCAGCTAACCTTACTGC
Organism: Enteromius radiatus; assembly: GCA_032357445.1. NCBI lineage: Eukaryota > Metazoa > Chordata > Actinopteri > Cypriniformes > Cyprinidae > Enteromius > Enteromius radiatus. The sequence goes on along the minus strand of JAUCMS010000127.1, from coordinate 838,858 downwards.
ATTTGTAGGATGAGTTTACCCTTCAGATGCAAAATGTATGAGGGGGAGAGTATTTCCAAGTAATATATATATTGGCGTAATATGTGAAAAAATGTAAATATTTAACACCCAAAAAAGCATGTCTTAATTATTAAACTTGTTTGTGCCCGTGTGCTCATTTGCGCTGCTCTTAGTAAATTGGTCATTATGGATATGAGCACCCTGTGTTTTCTGTTATTTGAATAATTTATGTAGATCACCCAAAAAACTTTTCACCCTCATCTGCACTTTTAAGGGATAGCAGTCTGGTGCTCTCGTTTGCCCTGTTTAGCAAATCTGGCCCATAATCTTAAAAACAGCAAATAAAAACAATGCACAAAAACACCAAAATATCCACCACCAAACATTTACAACCACCCACTGATAGATCATGAATATGATGATTTATCGGCTCACGTTTCTTGGGATTCACAGAGGACGATGCTGAAAGTGGTGGTGAGGTTAAGAAAAAAAAAAGAAAGACATACCTGTGCATGAGGGCAGAACTCCAGTGCAGGTGTGGCTGTAGCACATACCTGCGGCCTCAGAAGAGGCTGCACAATGTCCGAGTATGCCACTTGGTCGAGTGCATCTCGGTCACTTTCTAATCGAGCTCCAGTGTAGGCTTGCTCACGACTGGCCCCATCCAAAGCCTCTTGTACAGTGACCAAATCCTCCTGTAGTTTAAGGGCTGCTGTTTCCAGCCTACTGTAGGTTTGGAATGGATCCTCTTTCTCTGAGGTGACCTTACCCAATTCAAGCATCTTCAGCAACCTGGGGGATGAACATATAGATATGAAGATATTAGTCTTATAAACCTAACCGGCATTACACAAAACAAAACTTCTCCCCACTGACGGTGGGTTACCTGCTAAAGGCTGTGTCCTTGGAGGTGATGACCTGTTGTTTAGCATTAGTTCCAAGGTAAGAGACTTGAGTTAAGTGAGGTTGTGTCAGAATGTTTTCTCTCCGAGTAGCAGCTTCTGCAGCCTCCTCCAGCCTCTTCAGTATTTCATCAAGCTGCTTCATTACCTTCTTCTCCATAAGGAGCTCTGCATCCTGTGCCAGACGCACAAGTTCGAAGAAAGCCTTTTGACGGAGAAGCTGGCCGCAAACTTCCGTCTGCCTGGAGATGTAATAATTTTGCCTGGCTAACTGAAGAGCGAGGTCACCACGCACCACAGGGATATTAAGGAGGCGAGCACAGTCTCGTAATGCAGAGCGGACTGGGTTTAACATAAGGGACTGAATTTCAGACTGAATTGAGAGGAGCTCAGAGCGTAGATCAGGCTCAAGCCTGCTTGCCTGTGGGTAGCACAGAGACTATGAGAGGAAGAGAATGAAAATGAGAAACATTTAGAGGTATACTCAATTCAAGGGACAGGAAATATAGCCTCAATATTGCCAACATAAAAAAAAAAAAACATATCCTGGCAGTGTGTTGATCTGCATCCAAATTTGCTTTGGCACATTAGAATAGAACAGGGTTAAAATGCGGTTTCACACATCCACAAACTCAAGAAACAGCAAACCTCTGTCTGATGAATAACTAAAGAGTAAAGATATTTTTATACATACAAAAAGCAGTTTCACAAGTAACATTACACTTCAGGCACAATTCAACGGCACTCTAGAATTGACAAAAGAGTGAGAAGCTTTAATATGGTATTTTTTCCTTTTTATTTTACTGAACTAATTGTTTTACTAAATCACTTAAAATCACTACTGTTTAAAAATTTGGGAGTTGGCAAGATTTGTACATTTTTTGAAAGTCTGTTATGTCCACAAAGGCAGAATTTATTTAATCAAATACAGTGGACAGTAAAATTAAATAATTAGGATAAAGCATTATTTGAAATAGAAATTTGCTGTAAAAATTTGTCTTTTTAATTTAAAACCAATTGAATGCACCCATGCTAAATAAAGTACTAATTTCTTTAAAAAAAAAAAAAAAAAAAAAGTTTTACTGATCCAACATTTGAAACGCAGTGTCTGATTTTGAAAAATAAAGTGCAGAATGCAATAACACACTTGTCATAAATATTAACCATGTTAATAAGAAACACAATGTTGAGTGGCACTGTACAGGCCTGTAAAGTTGTACTTATAAACCTATCATGAGAACTATAATTTTCTTTAATATTCACCTCTGTGCTGCTATTTAGTCGCTGGATGAGCCACTCTTTTGCTGCTTTGTCACCATGCTCCTTTGCTCTCTCTTTCACCAGCTGGTATTGTGCCACTATATATGCCCACTGCAATTGTGCCAACTCCTTCTTCCTGAGCTCCACAAGTTTCTCATCCTCATCTTCCTCATTCTCACTGCAACAGCTCAGATTGGTCAGCTGGCAGTGACTGGATATGGAGGTCTCCATCATGTCTGAGATACCTTGAAAAAACTGACGCTGGGTGTAGGAAGTCAACACTTTGGTGAATTGCTCTTGTTGCTGTAGGAAAGGCACTAAAGACAACTGAGAGAGGAGCACTGGGGTCCTTGGTTGAGGAACTAATGGTGGAGCAGCTCCATCTTTACTCCTTAGGGAATAAGTGTCAGTTTGGAAAAAGTCAGCCAGTTTTGTAGTCTCCTTTGACAGGTTCTCCACAGCTGAGTTTGTGTAAGCATTTTCAGCTGCCAAGGCAGAGTTGGCATCTTTTATTATATCCCCTCCTTCCTGCAGCAGTGCTTGGGATGCAGAAGAGTTTGCACCCCAGTTGGTAGCTAGCATCTGCAGCTTATTGAGTCTGCGTTGTTTTAGCTGCTTTTCCTTGCGAAGAGCTTGAAGTTCCGTCTCGAGATCCTCAATCGTTACATTTCCCTCTCCACCCAGAGCAGAACTGCCATGTGACACTACGCCTCCATCTACAGGCAAATAGGATTTAAGCAGCTCAGCCAGTGTTGCCTCATCCAAAATGGGTTTACCGGACTCCTGGAGTGCCTTGTATGCTTGCAGTTCTTCTAGCGTTAAAACATTGCTGCGGTTCAGGCGGTTGCAGACAACACGGAAAAGGTGCAGGTTATCTGGTGTTGTGTCAAATAACCAGTCAAACTCAGAACCTTTCAGCATAGACGCCCGTGGGTAACCCAACCGAGCCAACGCATCAACAAACTGAGCCCCATCCAGCATGGCTGCTTACGTCAACTTGGCTCTCACTTCAGAGATATTCCCTTATCCTAAGGCAAATGATCAAAAGGCATTATAACAAACCCAAATTATTCTACGGATTTACAAAGAAAAGGCCCAACTGAGGTGAGGTTTGAATGTTACTGTACTGTGTGCAAAACGGAAAACACACAAACACAACCATTCAAAAGTTTGTCACATTCTTCAGAAACCACTCTAAATATAATCTTACTCACCCATAACTGAACATACACACATTCATGTAAATGCTAATTATAAATGGAAGATAGAAAAGAATTGGAAATAACTGAATAGAAAAGAATTTAAACATTTTACTCTTGAAATCAGAAATGTACTATTGAAACTGGGTATTTGTATGGTCTCTAAACAACTGTAATGGCCCGTATAAGCTTTATTCAAAGACCAAACAAATATAATTAGCTGTGGCTGAATTCAAAGTTGAACAAGTACATTCAAACTAAACAGATTCTATATTATGTTTACAAATAAACAGCATACTTTGCTCTGTTTGTTCAATTTAAAGCAAATTAAAAAAAAAAAAAAGCTAAGAAAAACGTACATTTTACTTGTGTATATTTTTAGCTAGATACTTTTAGATGGATACACGTAAGCCAAGTAAACCCACCTCCGTCAGCTAACGCTACAGGTGGAAGTGATTGATTTGACAGACGAACAACTAACGTTAACTTCTTTCATATGATCAGTGAAAAACAGCAAACATATTTGGAAAAAGCAGTCGTCACAAAATTTCTGTGAACAATGCATGATTGCAAAACACACGTAGCCTAAATATTGTGATATTTAAAATATAACTTTTTTTTGTTTCATTTAAAGAAAGGAAATGGATTTTAGTAGGCCTAAGTTAATGTTATTAGTTGTCCGAGGCTTCAGACAAACTCAGCCATGACCATTACTTTAAAGACAGGTAACGTTAACGTTAAATTGAAAGATTAACAGCAATATATTTTGAATTTTAAGGGCCCTTAAAAACGAGCTAATGTTACGTTAACGTTAACGTACTTGTTAAATGTTTGCATTTAGCTAACATTAGCTTGCTTTACTGGTTATCTAAGTACAAACGACAATACATTTGCCATCGTTTCTTTAAAAACTAAATTTAACGTATTGCACAGAGCAGTATACAACAAATACGCCTACCTTGTAAACAGATAGAGAACCCTTTGGATGTGTTGCAGTCTGTCTTGCGTGCCACTTCCAAAATGCCCGCGTTTGCTTTCATAACGTGACGTATGTGGTTCCTCGACAAATAAATTATTTCAAAAAACAATGTTTTGCCTCAGAAGATGGAATAATATTGTAATACATTTTGTAATACATTCTGAAACTATATAAAATATATAGAAGTGGACTTACTGAGAAAAAAATATTAAGAATAGTCTTCACTGAATATGATTGACAAATCTGGTCGGCCAATCAGATAGACACAAAATGTCACCTTGTTAAGATTCCGCCAATACTGTAGCAGTATATGGACGGTAGGAGGGCCTTAAACAGTTCTCTACACCAGAGCCTCTCTATGAGACAGAAAGTATAAAAGAGGAACAGACAGACAGACACCATTGATTTTAAGTTGCTTGCCAGCGCCGTTTAAAACTAAAAAGAAGAAGAAGATAAGAAGTGAGCCGCCCATAAAAAAAGGAAAAAGAAGAAGAAGACGACACCATTGATTGTGTGTAAGGTAAATGGTAGTGTATGCTAGGGTAATCCTCGTATTGTGGATATTATACAGTGTTTGGACTGCTACTTTTTTAATTGCTAAATTTGGTCTGTGAGCAAATGAACTGTGCTTCAGGAAACAGTTTTGAAAGGCTAAACAGTATACTTTTGACGTGTTTATGCATGTACGCAATATTGTTTTCGTTTATCTTTACTTGCTTTCAGCGAAGACAACCATGGTTCAAGCCAAAACCTGGATCCTGAAGCAGCACTTTGAGGGCTTTCCTAAAGACTCCGACTTTGAGCTGAAACTAGAGCAGCTCTCAGAGCCCAAAGATGGAGGTTTGTGATTCTCAGATATTATATCAGCTTTTCATATCTGCTCAATTGCATACCAACTGGCGGTTTTGTTTTGTTTTGTTTAGAGGTTCTTCTGGAGGCGGTGTTCCTTAGTGTGGACCCTTACATGAGGTGAGTGCAAAAGCTGTAATTAATAGCTGCGATAACATCTGCATTTAAAGTTCTTTTGACATTAAATAAAGTTGTGAAAAGCATGTTTGTTTGGTTGTGAAGTATTTGATGCATTACTACTTTCCCCGAAATATACCATTCCTAGTTTTCTATTTGTTTAATTTCTAATAGACCATATAGCCGTGTTCGAATGCAAGCAGGAGATGTGATGATCGGAACTCAAGTTGCCAAGTAAGAGAAATAATCACAATTACTCAGCATTTCGAGAGCCCTCTTGACTTTCTGATTAGAGTAGTGTGATGTTTCCAACAATGGGTCATCTTTACAAAACAAAATAATCTGTGACACATTAACAGTCAATGACCGTTATTGTGCAATAAGCCGATCAGGAACTGACAGAATATTCAAAGTACTGAAATTTTATGCTTTAAAATTGCAAATACTTTACAATACTAGTTAAATAACATAAGTTTGTATTTAGACAAAGTCCTTTATAAATGAGACTATGCCTTCTCCTCCAAATATACTGAATTTATCTATTTTGACTATAGGGTGATTCAAAGTAATAATCCTTCCTTTCCTGTTGGCTGCTATGTGGTTGGTCGATGTGGTTGGAGAACACATACTGTGTCGGATGGGAGCAATCTTACCAGAGTCTTGGATGACTGGCCTCAAGATGTCTCCCTCTCTCATGCCCTTGGAGCCATTGGCATGCCTGGGTAAAACTTGCTGCTTCTTTCGAATCCACAATTAGTAGTTTTCCAGATGGTTTTGGAAAGAAGATCAAACACTTAATCAACTGCAATGTAATATGTCGATATGGCAGAGTTCTGAAAAATGGGTGTTTTGTAAATCACTTATGGCTTTACGCAGCAAACATTTTTTTTGCCCACATGTTCTCTGCTTCGTGAGATTTGTTTCGGATCATTTTGAATCATCTCATTGTTTTTGGTTGATGGCAAATGGATTTTGTTGTTCTTGGACTGTTCAGATAAAGACAGCATAACTTAAACAGGGACCATTTAACAGGCATCATTAAAACACTAGACTTTAAGGAATATATTGAATTCTGCTGGAGAGTTGGCATGCAGAAAATAATAACCATAAAAGCCCATTAATTCCAACGATGATGATGATTACTGTATAAAGTTTTAATAATCATTCTAATTCTATGAGAACAAGGTAGACCACACCACAACTATGGTGACAACATATATTTTGAATAATCTGTAGAAATTTCAGACAATTACTTTTTCAGCTGATGAACCATAAAAACACTGACTGCCAATCAGAACCAATTTGGCTTCAAGGTGCTTCATAATTTAAAATGGCACATGACATTAATGCAAAGTGCGTCTATAAAAACCAGAACCTTATTATCCACTGGTATCACTGCTAATATTGTTATAGTTATTGTGCTTGGGGTTTTTTTTTTTTTGTGTCACCACATAGAAATGTTATATAATAAAATGATACATGAATGTATATAATAAAGGACATTAACTGTGCTCCACAGGTTGACAGCACTTTACGGTTTGGAGGACGTCTGTGCCATCAAATCAGGAGAAACTTTACTGGTGAATGCAGCCGCAGGGGCCGTTGGGTCTGTAGTGGGTCAAATTGCCAAACTAAAAGGTTGCAAGGTTGTGGGTTCAGCAGGAAGTGAGGACAAGGTGGCATACCTACAAGAGCTTGGCTTTGACCAGGCCTTCAACTACAAAACTATCTCCTCACTAGAGGAAGCACTGAAGAATGCTTCACCTGAGGGATACGACTGCTACTTCGACAATGTATGAATTTACTTGTAATAGTTGGTACTTCAAAAAAAAAAAAAAAAGACCACTTTATAATCTGGATTTTTCAATGCTTTGGTTTGTTCTCCAGGTGGGAGGGACTTTTTCTAGTGTTGCTATTCCACAGATGAAAGAGTTTGGGCGTATTGCTGTGTGTGGAGGAATATCACTATACAATGACACCACCCCACAAACAGGTTTGGTTAACATCTCGTGTGGTTCTTGTTTTAACCAGGGTTAGGATCATTACTTCAGTATAAATAATTTGAAAACCATTTAGTCACCATTAGTGAAACACTAAATTAGGCGTGAAGAATTGACACAGACTGCAGCATTGTCCATTTGCAGCAGTGACGTGTATCTGTGTGTGTGTGTGTGGTTTTTTTTTTTTTGTTTTTTTTTTTAGGTCCTTATCCACATCTGCACATGATTTTTAAGCAGTTAAAAATGGAGGGCTTCTTGGTTAGCAGGTGGGAACATAAAAATAAAGAGTCACTGAAGCGAATGTTGACCTGGATGCAAGAGGTACTTCAGAATGCTTGTTTTCCTAGAAAAATCCTTGTTCAGCATTTAAAATACAGGTCTACTTCACATCAGTGTGATATATTGATAATAATGCAGATTATCTTGATGGTTTACAGGGAAAACTGAAGTGTAAAGAGCATGTTACTGTTGGCTTTGATAACATGCCTGCTGCGTTCATGGGGATGCTTCGAGGAGAAAACGTCGGAAAAGCCATTATTAAAGTCTAATGGCAAGAGCTTCAGTAGTTTGCTCATGAAACAACAATCTTGCCCTTTTTTATGAAATTTGCATTAATTGTAAATTTTGATATTCTGTCCTTTTTTTTGTTTGTTTTTTTGTTTTCAAATAAATTGTACTTTTTCTACTTGGAAGTATCAAGGAGGTTTTGATTTCAAAAGATTAACATACAGTATATAGGTCTATTAAGTCTGTTGCTCAGCATTTGTAAATTCTATCATAAAAAATTCTATAGAATATGCTGATTCATTATGAACAACAGCATATAAATCATTAACAGTCTTTGGGCAGTGTGTGTTTAAGCGTGGTTATAAGGTTTCTTTGCTATAAAACCTTTTGAGAAAAAATGTCATTGTCCTTGTAATCTGTTTAGGCTTCACTGTTCATGTTTTATAATATAGTTGACAGTACTGACACTTGTAGCGGTTTCTAAAAGGAGTTTAAAAAGTTATTTTTATATAGATAAATGCATGTAAACATTACGTTAAATATAAGTTGCCATTTTTACTACATGCACTGTGTTTAATGGTGATGTACAATGATACAACACACTGAAATCTTGTGGCTATTTATAGAGGAGTCATAGTTAATAGTAAATGTTCATGAAGGAGAGACCGGAATCTCTTATGTTGGGCAAAGAAAAGATTTATGTAATTCATCTATGACAAAATGTGTAGCAGCTGTTGTGTTGCATTGATTACATTCAATTTCATTTTGGAATAATACATTTCATTTTAATGTATGAAATTAATTTGTGCTTCTATAGATCACACTGCTTTATTATATAGAATGTCATGCAATGTATAAAAGCAATGTCACTGTTATGAGGTCATTTCAAAGTCATCTTGACTGTACTGAAAAGGATGAATTATTGAAATTACTTAATTATTCTACTATTAGCAAAAAATTGAAAAAATAAAATCAACTTTCATCCACAAACCAATGTTTGAATGTCTATTGTATGACAGTCCTGAAAATTGTGTCATAGAGCATTAAAAATATATCTGCGATGGATGTCAGATAAACTGCATAATACAACTGCTGGAATTGAGGACCCTTGAACATTTTTTGACAAAGTGTGAGGTCACATCTCACTAATCTAACACACCTGATTAGTACCTGGGATGAAACCTATTATCCTAGAAGATTGTTTTGGGAGATATTTTGAAAAACGTTTGTAGCCAGTCTTTTTTGGATCAGCACTGACTCCCGTAGTATTTTTTCCCCTACGTTGGAAGTCAAACTATTTTGTTTTCAAACATACATTTAAAACATACCTAACCAGCATAATGCTGTTTGTTTGTTTCAACAAAGGCATATTTCACTAGGTCTATTAAAAGATATTTTTAAAAAATCATAATAAATGTTTTAAATGGTTACACTTTACAACCACTAGAGGACAGAATAGGACAAGAAAATGAATTGTTTCACAGGTCCTTATCCTCATCATGTACTAATTACAAGACAGCTTAAGATAGAAGGCTGTGTGGTGTGTTCATGGCAAACCAAAGATGAAGAATCTGTCAAGAGACTGAAATGGATGAAAGAGGTAAGCTGCTTAGAAATGAATCATTCTACTTTCAGTCATTGAAATGTAATGAACTCGATCATTACACCCCTCGTTAGATAGCTGCCATTACACAGCATAAAAGATCACCAGGCTTTGAATAAGAAAGAGAACTAGTATGTAGACATATCCTGCAGGGCAAACTGAAGGCGAAGGAAGTGGTCACTGTTGGCTTCGAGAACATGTTGATACACTGGTTAACTTTTGAAGCAATGTTGCCATCAACTATGTGAGACACAGCCCACGACTGATACCCATTCTCAATGGAAAAGTGCGCAAGCAACGTTGCTCAAAAAAAAAAGGTGCTGGCATAATTGCTCTAACAGTTGCCTAACTAGACAGGAAAAACTGGTGTAGCCTGTTTTGTCCAGAAACAAAATAAATTAAATTACATAAATTCCTAAAATGATTAAACTAGTAGTAGAACACAACGTGTCACTGTTCTTTTACTGCAGTATGTTTACAAATAAAACCACATAAAGCCTCATATTTACGTTCTACAGGGTCGTACCTTCCCATATAATGTTTATTATTTCTGTCATATTTCCCCATCTGTGTTCTAGAAATTAAAAACAAAAATGTAAGAAGCAAAAAGTTATTGTTATGCCACAAACAATAATATAGGGGAGAGTGGGGACAGCGACCGTTTGTTTTAGAAAGACAATATATATATATATATATATATATATATATATTAAACCCATACCTGTCACCTACCTGCCCATACT